>PVJA010000538.1:51953-142662 GCA_004027025.1 Myocastor coypus | reverse complement strand
CCCACGTCTATCACCATGCACTAAACTAAAGTCAAAACGGATTAAAGATCTAAATATTAAAAGAGAAAGATTAAATCTCCTGGAAGAGAAAGTGGGAGAAAATCTTGAATATATTGGGGCAGGCAAAGAGTTTATAGACAAAAATCAAAATGCACGTTTTACACTCGAAAGAATCAACAACTGGGACCTCCTACAGCTAAGAAGTTTTTTCAACTCAAAAGAAATTACCAACAGAGTGAAAAGACAACACACAAATTTTGTAAAGATTTTAATAAGTATTCAGGCAAAGGGCTTCTATCTAGAATTTATAAAGAATTAAAAACCATTAGGACCCCAAAATTCAAAGGTCCAATCCAGAAATGGGCATCTGAGATGAACACACACTTCTTAGAGAAAGAAATTCAAGAAGCCTACAAATACACGAAGAAATGCTCCACATTGCTAGTCATCCATGAAATGCAAATTAAGACAACACTTAGATACCATCTCACCCCAGAAAGAATGGCTATCATAAAGAAATCAACCGGCAACAAAAGCTGGATAGACTGGGGGGGGGGAGGACCCCTTCTCCATTGCTGGTGGGAATTCAGACTGGTGCAACCATTATGGAAAGCAATATGGAGGCTCCTTAAAACATTAGAGCTGGAAATCCCATTCAGTCCAGCTATCCCCCTACTGGAAATTTTCCCAGAAGAACTGAAAACATCGTACCATAGTGATATCTGTGTACCTATGTTTATATCAGCCCAATTCATAATAGCCAAATATTTGAAACAACCAAAATGCCCATCATATGACGAATGGTTGAAAAAAAGATGGTATTTTTATGCAGTGGAATATAATTTAGCTATAAAGAATGATAAACTCGAAGCCTTCATATATAAATGGATGTACCTTGAACATATACTCATAAGTGAAATAAACCGGACCTATATGTGTAAATATCATATAGTCTCCCTAGTGTAAGGACTCAGAAGAAGAAATAAAAATGGAGAGCCATAACACAGCTGAATGGGAATCAAAGATTTAAGGGTTAAACAGCAAAATTACTGGAAGCAGAAAAGAGAGGAAACATAGCCAGAGCAAAACCATGCACTTATATGCACAGGATGAATTAGACAATGGTCCTAAGAAACCTCAACAGGTTTTGGACACTGATGATAGCAATACATAACACTAAAACTATGCTTGGAATGCCTGTCATTCTGGCCTTTTAGATGTGTGCTGCTTCCAATGTAATTTTCAGTTACTGTTATACTCTCTCTCAAGTAAATGACTGGTTTACAAGAAAACAAAAAAGGGTACTCAATGAGAGTAAGAGAACAGAAAAAATGCCAAAGGATGGACAGGCTAAAATTTGGTACATGCTTATATTTCTAATTATCCATGTACAAATGTGTAACTTCTTTTATCACATTGTATAGGGATTTATTAGAATATCAATGATTGATGGAAATACCAATTCCAAGTTAAGTCTAGATGTTTGATGTTCAGAAAGACAATGATATTAAGCTCAAGCGCCAGTGTTTTAGAGTAATAGTATCACTGAACTTTTCTTCTGGAGGGCTAAGAATATAAGTTTACAGACCAAAAATTAGAGTGAAAGAAGGGCTACAAGGATAGCCAATATTTTGGCCCTAGCCCTTCAAGGTCAGTGAGGACTCAGGACAGAACAGAACCTGTGCTGTTACATTCTTTAACACAGTGGTTTCCCAAATTTTCTGTTCAAGGAGATTAAGGGACCACAGAGGAAAGGCACTGAAGGTATACAGTGTGCCTAAGGAGAGTCACCTAGAGAAAAAAATTCTCTCAGGCTTTCATAGAGAGCAAACTGGTCAAGCAATGGCTATGACCCATCCAGATGGCTGACACTGACAACAGTTGTACAAAGCACTGTACATGGTTCCAAAGTACATCCTGAGGTGATTTGACTGACCTTGGGAGATACAAAAACTACGTGTTTTGTTATACAGGTCTTGCTTTAACTTGCCCTTAACCACCCAGCAGAAAAGTTTAAACATGATGCATAAAATGTAAAGGTAGTTTAATATGCTGAGCTGTAAAAGGCTGTAATCAACAGCTTCCAACATTGCTGGTTCTGCCAGTAACCCACTGCAATTATGGAACATTTGACTATGTACATAACTACCTTCTCTTAGATCAAAGGGAAGAAATCTATTGTACTAATAACCACTAGAAAATTTATCATGTCTACACCCTGTGCTCTGTATAACTACAATGAGGACAACAATATACATTGCATCAATTATTGGGAATGTATTACTAATGTGTTTTGAAACTGTCACATAATTTCTTATTAAATTAATAAAAAAATTAAAAAAAACAATGAATAGCATGAAGAAAAAGATTGATATATTTTTACTAGATGTAATTTTTAATTTTAATATGGCAAAAAAAATAAAATTCAAAGACAAATAAATGGAAAACACTTTATGAAACATTGATGAAAAGTAATTAATATTCTCAATATATAAAGTGTTTTTGAAATCATATGGCCATTTATAATATATTAAGTACTTTTTAAAGAAAAAGACAAATACATCAGTGGAAGAATAAACAACATCAAAAGGCAATCTAGTGCCCGTGAGGTAGCTCAGCAGCTAAACACCTGCACTGGCAAGTGCAGGGTCTGAGGTTCAATCCTGGCCCCTCATGTTGCACCAGCCCCACCCACAGGGCATCCTGAGCTGGTAACTGAGTCCAGGTGTGGTGGTGCACACCTGTTATCCCAGCCGTGAAAACAGAAGGATCACCACAAGTTCGAACTGCACAGTGAGACACTGTGCCAAGTACACAAATAAAATAAAATAAAAAAGGAATCTATAAAAGAAGAAATATCAATAAACACATGAGCAGTTGCTCAACTTTACTAATACTAAAAGACATTAAAAAGTATAACTTTATAGTACTAGCCGTCCGGCCACCAACACCCAGTGCCTGCTCCCACAACTTGAAGGAGGACAGCTGTATTTTGGTTTACAGTTTCAGTGGGCTCAGTCCATGATCCCTTGGCTCCATAGTCAGAGAAAAGTTCAAAATTCACAAATCAAAGTAAAACTTATACTGAATGTAAACCACTTTTGTAGAACTGTAAAGCTAAAAACTCCTAAGTCAACTGGGACCACCCGTATATACAGTAGTAGAATACTATGAAACCTTAAAAGAGGAAATAATCATTGAGCTATGTGACACGAGTACACTTTAACAATATTATACTAAGTGGAAAAAAAAACCTAGTTGTGGAAGTCAAACTTTGTGTAATTCCATTTATATGTGCCACTGAAAACAACCAAACCCACAGACACTGAAAGTAAAAGAGTCTTTCCGAGCAAAGAGAAATGGTGCTGACGCCAGGGCCAGGGCATAAACTCTCCGTACAGCAAGACGAGTAAGAGCTAGAGACTCGTGTGACACTAGTACCTATTGTATTGTAACTTATGAATCCTTTGAGGGGAGCTCGCTGATAAGGGGTTAAGTGTGCTTACTGCAATAAAAGGAAACTAAAAAAAAAGTGGCCCTGCTCAAAGGAAGCAGCTCTTTCCAAGCCTGAAACAATCCTGCAGGCTGATCACACTTGGTGGGTGAGGCTGGGGATCGGGGGGACAGGCCCAACACGCTGCTCTACGAATGCATAATTAGGGCGACTGGCTCCCCAGCCCAGCGATCCAACCTCTGCCATTTCCCCTCTAGAACACCTGCACACTTGGGAAACAACTTGCACATAAGGTTAGTCATTCATCCCTGTCTATAACAGCAAAAGTTGGAAATAACCCAAGTGTCCATCAGCTGGGGATTGGTTAGTAAACAATGATTCATGCTCACAATTGAAAACACTATAGCTGTGAAAACAACACAACACAACACAAAAAAGAACTTCTTTCAGGTCTGAAATGGAAAGCTCTCCAGGACAAATGAAGTGGAAAAAGCAAGGTACGGAACAATCTATCTAGTGCCGCACTTTTATGCAAGCAAGAATGAGCTATTTCTTCAGTTTGCTTGTATCTGTACAAACAACAATGGAACAAGTAGCAGGGGCTGCGGGCGAGGGGAGCGTAACAGAGCTGCCCAGGGGTGGAAGAGGTGCCTGTGTGTTGGCTCCAGCTCTGAGCTTTTTGATCCACCTGAGTATGTCACCTGCTCACAGTAAGCAGAAAGCAAGAATTTGGAGGGGATATAGAGTAATCACAGCGTCTCAGAGAGTCAGTCTCCGTCTTTCTCACTGATGCCAGGAGGGAAAGAGTAGCCTGGTGGCTGGGACCTAGGGAATCCTCTTTTTGATTCTGAAGGGTACTGTGTGGGGACAGCAGTCACTGGGCCAGCCTGACCGCCCCGGAGCAGGGCAGGGGCCATGTGCCCTCATCACAGTGATGTCATGATAATGACACAGAAGCACAGCTAGGCCTGAACTTGCCCGGATGGATGGATGGATGGATGGATGGATGGATTGATTTGCAACAGGGTGTTGCTGTGTGTCCATGCTGGCCTTGAACTCACTATGTAGCCTAGGGCGGCCTTGAACTCATGGTGAACTCAGCCTCCTGAGCGCTGGGATTATAGTTTTGCGCCACCATGCCAGGCTCCAGATGCATTTTTAATAAACAGCCATATTGAGGGACGAGTTGCTTCACTCTCCGCAACGTACATGTCAATGATTTTTAAAACAACTGAGCGGAGTTGTACACCCACCAGCATCATCTACATTTAGAACATTTCCAGCATCCCAAAAGAACCGTGTCCCTCTGCAGTGCTTCCTTTCCCCATGTCCAGGCAGCCACTGACTTACTATCTTGATGGTCTCTCTTTGTCTTTTCTAGACATTTCATACAAATGGAGCCATAGTCTACATAGTCACTTGTGCTTGGCTTCTCTCACTCAGCATAATGTGGAAGCTCCTACATGTTGTAGTATGTGTCTGTCCTCTGGTCTTTTTCACCACCGCATAATATACCATTAAATTTAGAGGTAACATTTTGTCTAGCCAGTTGGTAGATATTGCGTTTGGCCCTGTTTATGTGCCTGTTATGAATACTGCCGCTGCGGATGCTTGCCACAGGTCCTTGTGCAGACATTTGTTTTCTGTTCTCTTGGGCCTAGATACCTAGCGTGGCATTGCTGAAGCAGCAAATTTAAGAAATGTTTAAGAACATTTTCAGAAATACCAAACTTTTCCAAAGCAGTTGTCCCAGAAATGTGAGGAGGTTCTGAATTTTTCTGTATCCTTACATTTGCTGTTCTGTCCCTTGATTGCAGCTGTCCTGGTGGTTGTGACATTTCACTGTGCGTTGATTTGCATTTTCTCTGTAGCTATTGTGTTGAGTATCTTTGCATTCTTACTGACTGTTCATACATTTTCTCTGCTTCAGGGTCTCTACCAACCTTTTTGGGGGGTTGGGGGTGGTACTTGGGACTGGACACTGGGCTTTTTTTTTTTCTTATCTTTTTAAAGTTTTGAGGCAGGATCTTGCTAAGCTCCTGCTTCAGCCTCCCAGACTGTGGGGATGACAGGCATGCATAATGGAAATCTTGTGTTTATTTCGCCGTCAGATTATATTCTTATTATTTCAGAAGAAACTACAGCAGGGGTGTCCCAGCTGGGAGGAAAGGACGACAGTGGAAGTGGTGACAGCAAATCCCTCCCTGGGTGGAAAGGAGGCTCTGTTGACCTCCAGGTCCTCTGGCCATTGCCAGAGCTGTGTCAGCCTCTCCTTGTGCTCTCTACCGCCCTGGAACTCGGGCTTCTACTGACTGGCTGGGCTCATGCCCATGACTCTGATGTCTCTGGTCTCTGCCCCCCCGGCCACCTTGATGAGTTTCACCAGTTTGCTGCTTCTTCTGGTTTTCTTTGTCAGGGTCACTGTACCTTCCCTGGCTGCTGGCCTTCTGACCCACGTCTCTGCTGGGAACGGCCTTGGCTCCTCTGTCTCTGAGCTGCTGGAAGGCTGCGGAGTGACCAGCCATCTCGCCTGGGCTCCCCGTCTCTGTGTGAATTTCTCTCCTCTTGTCCTCACCTGTGCTACCTATCGGGGCCATCCCTGTAACACCCTTGGCCTGCACATGCTGAGTAGGTGTCCTGGAGCCCCACCACCCCTCTTCTCGGTGGCTGTCAGCTCTCAACTGCTTGGCTGCTGGCACCTAGACCCTGCCAGTTTCTGCTGCTGCTGTCTGTGAATCAAGAGCCGTGGTTCCTGCTAGGTCTTCTTGGCCCCTGAGTCCTACTGTCACCCTGTGACAACATCAAACCTTCAGCGTGCACCTCTCCTGCTGTGGCCTCAGGGCTTCCTCAATTTTTGCATTTTGGTTGATCTTCCTTCACTAGCTCAGAAATCAGTCATCTCCCTAAATTGTCCCCAAGTCATCAATTCTGCCACAGCCTTCCATAAGCCATGCCCTGCCCCCAGGGTCCCCGTGGCCACTGGTAACACTTTTCTCCTGACCTTTGGACCCCTCCTTTCTTCACCGGTGTCTCAACCAGGCAGAGATGGCCAGGACCTCCATTTCTTGGCCCCGCTGTCACTTCAACCCCAGGGCTGGGGACACTCCAGTGCTTTCCCTGACTTCTGATTTTCTGAGCAGCAAACACCATGGAGAAGCTCAGACCCAGGGCAGGATGCTCCACTGTGGACCCCAGCTTTAGGGCCCCCGCGGCTGCCCTGAATGTCTGCAATGGAGACCAACTTCCCAAGATTTGCAACCTTCTCTGACACCCTCCAACTTTGGTGATCAGTGCCAGGTGCAGAGAGAGAAGCCCCGCAGGTGACAACAGTTTGGGTGGGTGCAGTGGGCAAGATGACCGCTGGTGTAGGTCAGGCTGCCCAAGGGATGGTCTGCATGGGGAAGGCGAGCTCGCCCCTGGAGGCAGAAACAGTGCGCCACTCCCTCTGCGCTGCCGAGGTGCTGTAGGCTGCACACCCTGACCCTCCCCGAAACTTATAACTGGAAGTGCTGACCCCCAGTGGGGTGATATTTGCAGGCTGGGACTTTGGAGGTGACCAGGTCGTGAGAGTGGGGCCCCCAAGCAGGGGTTGCTGCTAGTGCTCTCAAGCAGATGGTATTAGTGTCCATAGACCAGGAGCTGGCCCTCTGCAGATGCTGACCCTTGATCTTGGCCTTCTTGGCCTCCAGATCTACAAGCACCATTGTGAGCTGTGTAAGCCACCCAACCCGTGGTACCTCATTATGGCAGCCTGCACTGACTGAGATGGTCGCCTGGGCTCTAGGGCTCTCTTGACGTCCAAATGAATTTGAGAGTTTCCAGGCCCCCTCCTTCCACCGACCATTTAAGATGTGTGTTTGTTTCTGCCTTTCCCAGACAGAAAGGAAGGACTTGTCATCTTCAGACAGAATGGGACCAGACTACAGGAGAACTGGAGACAGTCATGAGTCCTGGAGGTACCAAGACGGGGGCCCCTAGCTGGGCGTGGTGGCGCACGCCTGTAATCCCAGCACTCGGGAGGCTGAGGCAGGAGGATCGGTGCGAGTTCGAGACCAGCCTGGGCTACAACAGTGAGCTCAAGGCCAGCCTGAACTGCATAGCGAGACCTTGTCTCAAAAAAAGACAAAATAAATAAATAAATAAAACATAAAAAAAGAGGGGGGAGCCTGATTAACTAGGACTTCTAGTTTAGTTTCTCTTTCATTTCTCTCTCTCTCTCTCTCTCTCTCTCTCTCTCTCTCTCTCTCTCTCTCTCTCTTTTCATTGGTGGTACCAGGGTTGAACTGAGGACTTTGCGTTGGCGAGGCAAGCACTTATTTCACTGAGCTATCTCGCCAGCCCTGCCTTCTAGTTTCTGATGCCCCAGGAGAGACTGCCACACACGGCTGGGGCTGACCGGTTCTGAGAGAGCAAAACCTGATCCATAGCATGTTCTACAAATGCAGACTGAGCTCCGCAGCACGCACAATTCAGGCATCTTCTTTCTCAGGCTGAGCAACTACCGCCTTGCCTGAAGCGTCCCAGGGCTGGGGCCACATGCCTGAGGGCAGACACCAGCCCCCACCAGGATCCTCAGACTCGCTGGTCTTCACACCCTGCCCTGCCCATCTCTTGCTGGGAGCACGGCAGTGGAGGTCCTGCTTTGCTATGGTTTAAAAGTGTCTTCCCCAAAAGTAAGCGTCGGTGATTTATCCCTCAAATTCGAGGTAATGGAATTTGGAGGTGGGGGCCTTTGGTAGGAGTTAGGATTAGATGAGGCCTTGGGGTAGGCCCCATGATGACACTTGTGGCTTAGTAAGAGGAGGGACAGAGGCCGGAGCTGTCACCTTGTGCCCTGCTATACACGCCCCGCACTGTGCTACCGTGCAGCCAGAAGGTCCTCACCACACGGGGGCGCCAGGCTCCCAGGCTTTCCCGGTATCTAGCACAATGCACCGCATCAACTTCTATGGTCTGTAAGTTTCTCAGTCTACGGTATTCAGCCACAGCATCAGAAAGTAACTAAGCCACCCCCCACCAGTGGCCCCTCGCTCCTGCTGCCTTTGCACGAGACCAGCGCTTTCCTGCAGGCTGTGTTGCATGCACAGTGCCACCTGCAATGCAACTTCTTCCTTTAGTGCCACCGCCATATCCCATTCAGAGAGGTCCCAGGGAGATGAGGAGGGTCTGCCTTGGAGCACCGCCATTTCCTCATAGGATTACGGCTATGACTCGATGTCCCTACTGCTCACTTGTCCTGGCACGGAGCCAGGCCGACGAATCACAGGCCCCAGGGAGCCCAAAGCCATTTCCGATGTCCCTGTGCTGCCCGCCCCTGCCTACCTATGAGCGCTGCTGGGTGCTTCGAAGAGCTCCCAAGGATGCTTCCCACCACCAAGAGCTTTGGACACACGAGTCCCAGGGCCGGGGCTGGGTCAGGGACAAGAACCAGCCTGAAAATCAGGCCCCCAAGGTGCTGGCTAAACCGTCCCCCTCAGCGCAGGTCTACTTCCTCAGACTGAGAACTCTGGCTCAGGGCACGTGCGTGGCCTCAGGGTGGAGTGCACGTTGCCCTCAGCCTCAGCCGAAGTCTTGGCCTTGCCTTGAGGGCCCAACGGAAGCAGAAGGCACACTGGGCTGGCCCAGGCCACCATTGCGCGTGATGCTGGTGCTGGGAGCACAGATTTAGCCCACGGCGGGCGGAGGTTGGCGCCTCCCCCGCACGGCGCTGCGTGGGAACCTAGTTAAGAGCCTTCTTCCTGCGAGGCTGCGCCTGGCAGCTGCTCCTCGGCCGCAGGGCTCCTGGCTGCTGCCGGCTGCTGCCCTTGAGCCGAGGCTTTCATCCCGAGGACCAGGCTCCTGTTTCAGGCCAGAGTCCACCTGGCAGACCCGTCTTGCTCCCAGAGCCACCCACAAAGACATATCCTGGTTGTGCGGATAGAGGCGCCCCCACCCCGGGGAGCTGGGGCTCTCGGTACCATGCTTTGACATATTTGGCAAGAGGACTTGGAGACCAGCTGTCCTTTTCTTTTCCTGCCTCTACTTTAAATTCTAGGAAGCAAAACTATTAGACTTTCCAGCCTCTACTGGCCTGAAAGAGGCCTCTTCTGGCTAACAGGTAGCAGCAAAGTCAGTATGGGGACATAAGGCAAAATTTCGCTGGAAGAAAATCCTCACTGTTTCTCATTCCAACATCCATTCCGCTTCTTCCTGCCTGGAATGTGGATGGGTGCAGAGCAGCCACTCTGTGAGCAAGAGGGAACGAGTGTGAAAGCCTTCTGCAGATCTGGAGCTGCAGGCTGAGCTCCTCAGAGTCTCAGGAGGGCCTGAGGGTGGGGCTGTCCTCCCTGCAGCTCTTGCAGGGGGACATGAGACCGATAAGGAGCAGGGCCCACGGGAAACCCAGCCACAGGTGTCCTTCACTGTTCTGGCTACGCCCCTCACCCAGGAACACAAAGGGCTGTGTCTTGCACTGGCAGAAACGCCTCCTTACAACTCAGACTTCCTCTGGAACGGCGTGAGGACAGGTCCTGTCCTTGCATACTGATGTCCACACAAGCCTCAAGAGTAGTTAGCATGCCCTCCAGTTACAGTTTCCTTCCAGCCAAAGCTCCCAGATTCTGCAACTGGTTCAGCTCCTTTCAACCACATGGTTGTCCTGACTCAAACAGTACCCAAGTGAGGCAGGTGTGTTACACACCCACAGTACCAGCCTATGATGGGAGGCTGAGGCAGGCGGATCACAAGTTCCAGCCCTGCCCTGGCCGCTTAACAAGATCCTGTCTCAATAAAAGATTTAAAAAAGAGCTGGAGTTGTGGCCCAGTGTGATGGCCCTGAGTTCAGTCCCCAGGACAGCAAACAACAACAAAATCCACAGCACCACGTGACACATCATGATCCAGGACAGAGCTGCACACCCAGGGCTTGAGAGACCCAGTGGGAGTGGAGTGGAGCAGACGTGTTCAGAGGTGGTGGTGATTTTTAGGGGTAGCACTAGGGATGGAGCCTGGGCCTTTGGTGCATGTTCAGGACTGCTCCACCTGTGAGCTCTGTCCCCAGCAGAGAAGGCGGTGCTTGACAAAGAACAGAGGATGATTTTGCCAGGGTTGAATATCGGCTCAGTGGCAGCAGGTGGCATGAGTTTGGGTTGTTCACAGCCATAATTTGCTATGGCCAGAGTCATATGAAGATGAACAAGGGGCTACTGCAGGGAAAATTCTCTACATAGAAATTTATTTTTTTTTTAAAGGATAATGCCTTGACAGAATATTTAAAAAAAAATTTTTTTTTCTTGTTTCAGAACCTTTGTTTGTTTATTCACTCATTTTTATGGCCGGCTCAGCCTACCCCAAGGGCAGGGCTGGCACAGCATGTGGTGCCCGGGATCGAACCGCGGTCCCTGAAGCCGCCCAAGCTTTCCCAAGCAGGCGCTTTAGACCACTGAGCCATCCTCCCAGGCCCTCTACATAGAAATTTATCATTTGGATTCTACAGGTGGGAAGATTGAGTTTCAGATGAATTAGAGGACCCCACCCCACCCCAGGGAGGGGGCACAGTGGCGTAGAGTCCCACTGAGTTGCTGTGCTTCCCTGGACAGCTTGCCTAAATTCCTGCACACTGAGGGCTCTGGACACTTGCACCATTTACAGCACACAGAGCACCAAGGCGTGTTGGCAGCGCGTTCCAGAGACTCTGAACCAAGTGCCTTCCTCCACAGCGCTGCCCAGGCTGCTGGGGATGACCAGCCCAGCGTGGCCACCTCGGCCTGCACAGGATGTACAGGGAAGCAGTGTTCTCACCCAGCTCATGCAGCTGGGTGCCAGAGGCTGCTGGTGTGTCCGGGGCAGAGAGCAAATCCTGGTGAGCTCCAGTCCTGCTCCTTCCTCCGAGCCCACGTGCTCAGCCCCTCAGCTGAGGGGCATAACGAACTGTCAGAGCCTCATCTATGTGGAAGGCTGCACTGGGATATATCATCCATTCTGCTGGGAGGGTGGGAGCCGAGGGGCGTAAGGACGGAAGGGAAAGGTCACTCCTCAGCGACAGAGAGGGTGGGTGGGGTTTGTCATCTGTCATTGGAGCGGCGACCATGCTCCCCTGCCCCTCACTGCCCCAGCTCTGGGGCTGCTTCTCTTCTGACTGACTCCACTGGTTTCTATGAATGGGGCTGCCTCTCTGTTCTCCACTGAGGGCAGAAGATAGCTGTTCTATTATCAGGCAGGAGGAGGGAGTCCAAGGGAGGGTGAAGAGGAGGGATGGGGCTGTGAAATCGATTACAGTGCAAGCACGCTTGAAGGCACCACCTAGAAACCCACCGCTCTGCGGCGTGTAGAGGCACTAATAAAACTGTATTTTTTAAAAAAAGATTACAATTCTCTAAATACAGCTGACCTTTCTGTCCTGTGATTTGTGTTTCTAAGAGTGAGTTCTTAAAGGAGAAAGGCCAGCTAAGCTCCAGGCCCTTTGGGAAGCTGAGTGTTCCCGGCCTGTCCCCATACACACAACATAACATAGGCCCCAGGCCGGCAACCCACACTGGAAACCTCAGTTATTCACAGAGTCCCACTCTGCCTAGGGTGTTGTCTTGTCAGCTCTCTAATGGGGAGTTATCTCCCAGGTTGATGCCACTGTAGCTGCTTTAGAAAGCTTTGTCCTATGACTCCCCGCTTCTGGTCATTCCCCTTCCCTGTTAGGCCGTGACACCAGGGCTTCTGGGCTCCCATGGCTAGTGCTCATGCCCTCACCCTGGGTCAGGTCCACAGAGCTCTGCTTCTCCTCCATCAGCTGCCCCCCAGGGGCCCTCTCCCCACTGTACTTTCTCCCTACCCGTTGGTGCCTCCTCACCCCCACAGTGACCTAGCAGGGTACCCAGGCCTTGGTTGGCAGTGCTTGTCTCTCTCCCTAGGTAAATATTCACGCTGGGGCTGACCCAAGCCCAAGGGGGGTCGGTGGATGCGAGCGGGAAAGATGTGCAGGACTGGCCCTCGTGTGCCTGCCTGGAAAGCTTCCCAAAGCTCAGCTCGCCATGGGCTTGGACCTTCAACACCATCCATGACCTGGCATTGCCAGGCTTGCTCTCATCAGCATGTCCAGCCCCCTGAACCCCATGAAGACCAGACTGGGGCACTTCTGGTCCTCGACAGGATCTTTGCCTCTTCTGCTGCATGCCCCTGTAAGTTCTGATTTCTCTGTCCACATGAGAACCATCCCACCCTCTAAGCTGCATGTCACCAATGAAAACTTACTTGAATTCCCTTCAGCCAGAGACAGTGTCCTCTTTCTCTAAGGCCTCATTCACCTCTGCCAGAGCATGCACCCTGTCCTGCTAGAGATTGGTGACGCGTGGACTTCTCTTAGGCCTTCTTACTAGATAATGATTTCTTTGAAGGTAGGAGTTATTTTTTTAACCTTGAAAAGCCTCACATTGCATAAAATACTTAGAGGTATCATGAATTTACCCTTCCTTTCTTCTTTCTTTCTTTTTCTTTCTTTCTTTTGTTCTTTCAGGGTTTGTTTTGAGAGTGAGTTTTGCTGCACAGTTTTGCTGCGTAGGTCCTGCTATGAACTTACTATGTAATTAAGGCTGGCTTTACGCTCACGGCTGTCTGTCTGCCTGTCTCCCAAGTGCTGAATCTGTAGGTGTGCGCCACTATGCCAGTCACTCTTAAAGGTGAAATGAATTGACCCATTTCCCTTGCTAGCTTAGGACTTTGTTAGCCCATATTTTCAAGAAGAGGAAAGAAGCTTCCTGGCCTCAGACCTGGCCAAGTCCACAGTGCTGCTGGCCCAGACACCAGACTCCGCATCCTTCACTGTGGCCCCTCAGCCTCCCTGCCTCCCATACAGCCAAGAGCAGCTCTCTGGCCTGCTCTCAAGTGTGCCTACTGAATGTACTGCTTGAGGGGCCCACAAGTTTGGTGTTTGCCTGGAAGCCAGGCCTGGGCCCCAGTGGACGCGGGAAGACTTTCTTGGTTGGCCGGGCCATCCGGTGAAGCTGGGTGCTGGGTGGCGGCTGGGCATCCTCTGCGGTGGGCCTGAGCCCACAGTCTCCAGGGTCCCCAGTGTGAAGGAATTTGAATTCTAACTTTAGGTGGCTCCGTGGCTGATGGCTGTGTTTGTGAATATCTCATTCCTACTTTTGGTTCCCAGCTGGTGGGAACAGAACGGGTAGTCATGGGACTGTCATCATGTGCTGTCCAGGTTAACATGTAGCATTTCTATTACTATTAACAGACTTTCTGCTCCTCACTCCATCTGTTCCCTGAAATAATTGCAGTTGTACAGACCATGCCTTCGCTACAGGCAAGCTCTGGGGAAGAGGATAGTGCTTTTATGAGGGGGAAAAAAAAGTGTTAAAAAATAACAGCAAACATGAGAAGCAAGCAGGAATGGAGCTAGCAGCAGGTTCCAGTTTCTCTCAGATTCCGGCCTGCAAAGGTGGCGTTTTTCACACTCATTTGAGGTGACCAGGCCCGGCTAGATGACAGTGAATGGCGCGCCTGGTGGCTCAGCCTTTTGGAGGTGGTGTTGGTTGCTGGAGGGTTGGACCCACTGAACTGGGTGAACCCTTGGGCAGGACACCCAACAGGAGGTGCCAGGAAGGGATAGGGGCTTCTGCAAGATGGGAGTATCAGTGTCATGATGATGTTCCCCTCAGGGTACTGGGTAGTGAGAAGGTCCCAGGAAATGCCCGGGAAGCAGGAAAGCCTGGGATAGGCTGGGCCTTTGGTTCCACCTGGGCCTCTGTTCTTCCTTGTATGAAGCAGTAAAGGTTCATCTCCATGACCCTCTTTCCTCAAGAGCTTGTTGGAATGCATGTGTTACTGCAAAACGTTTAGAATGCTTTTGAGGGCGAGCAGGGCTCCAAGGACAATTGGAACTTCCTGTGTGAAATCTAATCATGACACAAAAGCACCAAGCAAATACTGGCGAGTCTGACCCACTTGGATTTGTAAACCTGGCGTGGGATCTTCTGTCTTCCCACGATGGGGTGAAACAAGTCTGTCCTTCTGACTTGTTCTAGAACCTTCCCTGCCACCACCCACCTCATCCATGTGAGGTACCCAAGTTGGAGTGCCGCATTTCGTCTGATGAGGCTGAAGATGGTGGACCTAGCCCCTGGCCCCGGCCTACTGGACATGGCTGAGGAAGAAGACATTTCTCAGCCCCTTAGGAGGGCCTGAGGAAAGAAAACAATGAAAGAGATACAGTCACGTGGCTCGTAAGGCTCCTTCCAATTTCAATGGAGTGTTTTCATTTCAAAGAAACCCACAGAATTCCACTGGCTGGCTGTAAATAAGACACTGGTTGAGGGAAATATTTTGTGTGTGAGAGACACTGTACCATTCTCTAAAGCCATTAAAAGATTACAAACAAAAATTTTGGAAAGCCTCAGAGAATCAGAGGCTCGTGTGTGGGGATGAGCACAGTGTGAAACCATTTTAGATTATTACATTTCACCATTTTCATTTTGCTTTCCCCACTAAGCTGCTTAGAATGTTCTAGATCTTTATAACTGAGTTTGGCAAGTTATGGGAACTAGCGGTATTTAATAGGGTGTGGACAAAGATGTTGTTCTGTTGGGCTCAAAGTTCCAAAAGCACCTTGTTCTCTTGTTAAGGAAATGGGTGGGGGAGTGGACAAATTCTGCCAGTTGACAAAGTTTGGAATTCCAGTGTTTCTGGGAGAATCTGCCTATTTCCACAAAGACTGGCTGGGGAAGAATGTGAAGCTGTGCCATGAGGTAATGTCTGTGTTAAAGATCAGTTCTGTTAGGCTGGTTTTGGTGTGTTTCCCCTCCCCTTGTACCTCCGCTGGGACCCTCTGATGGTGGTCAGTGTCCTCTACAGAAGGCATCCGATTTGAGATAATAATGAAGCTGAAATATTCCTTTTGGCAACTGACACCATGACACTGTAACCACGGGCACATACATGTTTGTGGTGATGCTGTTACAGATAGACCCACTGTGCCATCAATTATATAAAAGTATGGTGCAAACAATTAAGTACTCGTCCTAATACTTGGTAACAAATGAGTCTGATACTCTAATATATTTTTGAATGTATTTAGTATGGAGTCCAAATGGTCTCATTACGCAGATCAGACTCAGAGTGATCCTCCTGTTTTCAGCCTCCCAAGTGCTGGAATTATAGGTGTGCACCACCACGCCCAGTCTCAGCACCCAACAGGGGCAGGGCCAGGTGAGAGAGGGGGTGGAGACTGAACCCTGGTCCCTGCGCCTGCCTAAGCAGGAGCTTTAATCCCCCGAACTATCTGGCCAACCCCTTATTAAAAAAGCTGACTGTAAGCTGCACACTGTGTCATGCCAGCAGCAGCCTCAGCTGATCTTGGTCATGTCTTCCCCCTGTGCCCCCTGTCCTTCCCCTTACTTCAGGAAGACCTTGATTCCCCCACAGCTGAGTGCCCCAGCCTAGAGGTGCTGCAGTAGCAGGTGGGTGGGTGGGGTGGGCTCAGAGCACTGCTATTCTAGCTCTCATTTGCCAAATCCTTCACTATGTTATCCTCAAAGGGAGGCTGTATCAGATAACCAACTGGAATGAACAGGTACAACTTGATCTTAGCCAGCAGGCAAAATGCCAGGTTTACCATCTCGGTTGCATCAGGTCACTTTGAGTGAATGACCATGTCTGTCGGTGAGAGCACACTGGATGACGTGCACAATTACAGAAACACACGGTTATGGCTTATATCTAGTTATCCCTAAGGGCCTCATGGTCTCGGAGACAGGACCTCTGCAAGGTGACTGGGCAACAGGGGCCGATTGCTGCTGATTAGTGGTAAGCCCGGGCCTAATTTGGAAGGGGCGTGGCCTGGAAGGGTTTCTGTCCCAAGCCAGCTCTTTCCTTGGTCCTCCTGCGTCCTGTCTGCAACGCCCTGAGCAGCCTCTCTCCCACAGTGTCCCTGTGCCGCTTTGCCCTGCCAGGAGCCAGCTGGCAATGGGCTGAAACCTCTACACACTGTGAGCCGACATCAGGCTTTCCTCTGTTAAATTACAGGGGTTGAGGAATGTGTCTCAGTGACAAAAAAGTGACTGAGACAGATACATTTCTCAGAACATGTTCCTGTCACCGAGTGACACATAACTACTTCACTACCGTCTGACATGCTGGAGCTGCACAGTAAGTGTGCGTGCTGAGTGCATGAATGGAACACACAGCGAGCCGTCCTCAAGAGTCAGAAAGTTCACAGCCAGGGAAAGGCTTTCTCATAGAGAGCAAACCTGCAGGTATGGACTGATATCATCAGTAATCAAAGGTTATCAAACAAATAAAAGCTACCAGGAATTGAACCTATGTATCCCATGCCACAAACATTTCATATCCTTTGCTTTTTTTTTGGGGGGGGGTCAGGATTTATCTGTGTAGTTCAGATTGGCCTTGAATTCACTAGGTAGCCCAGGCTGGCCTACACTCTCAGCAACCCTCCTGCCTTAGCTTGCCTCAGAGTGCTGGGATTACAGGTGTGCACCAGCATGCCCACCTTTCTTTCACCTTGTTTAGTTCTGCTACCAGCATTCCAGTTCAGCACCATTATTTCCATTATAATTCACATGTTCTGAGACATGGTCTCACAGTGTAGTAGTTCAGACTGGCCTTGAACTCATTGTAGAACCCAGGCTGACCTTAAACTCACGGTGACCCAACTGTCTCAGCCTCCCAAGTACTGGGGTTACAGGCATGTGGCACCATGCCCAGCTTACCACCCTATTTATTATTTATTTATTTTTATGTATAGGGCCCTATTTCTATGTACAGGGTCTACAGGGTCTCACTATGTAGATTGGACTCATAGTGATTCTCTTGTTTTCAACCTCCAAAGCGCTGAGATTACAGACACACACACCATGCTCACTGTAAATTCCTGTCTCAGTGTACCCCAGGGTGGGGCTGGCACTACACACCAAGGATCGAACCCTAGCCACTATGCTCTGCCTAAGCAGGCACTTTAGTCTGATGAGCTATCTGGCCTGCCCTTCATCATCCTATTTTAAGGATGATCAAACTGTAGCTTAGAACGTTGGGGGACTTGCCCCGGGTCCTTGATCAATAAGGGGCCATGGAGAAAATCCCAGCCATCCTGCCTGCCTGTGGAGCCAGCTTTTGGCAGGCAGCATTTCTGTGCAGGGCACTTGGTATGCATAAAATAAATCCATATACCACCTCTGTGCTGAGCCATTGTGGGCTTGCCCTGCCCCAAGTGCTGTCCTTGATGGCCCTGCCTTGAGGAGGGCCACCTATCAGGGCACAAGTAAGAGCCAGGAGCGAGAGACCCTCGAGGTATGTACAAGACAGGTGTGGTCCTACGGGCTCCCATCCATACTGTGCCATGCATCAGGCACAGGTCTGGTCAGCAAAGCCTTTAAGGTGGAACTGGAGAGTACTCCCAGCACTCACAAGGGAAGCAGATTGTGCAGCTCGCAGGGACTGCTGACTTACACAGTGGGTAGCTAGTAGTCTAATTCCTCCTTCCCGGAAGCAAGACAGGCTGGAAAAAGAAATTGGGCTCCTTAAGAGGTGTGGGCATTGAGTTCCCAATGAATGCTTTGATGGAGGGTGACTCTTAGGAGGAGAGCAGAGAGGAGGATCAGGGCCATTAGAAACTCCTAGGGGGTGGCCAGGGGCAGCATTCCTGGCTGCATAGCCCAGGGTTTCTTGGGAACCAGAATGTCAACTCAGACACCCCTGTCTGGCTGAAGGAGCTAGGAAATATCATATGTATACCCAGAATCCAGGGAGTATGGCTTACAAGAAGAAGTTCCTAGCTGGGTAGGGTGGTGCACACCTGTAATCCCAGTGCTTGGGAGGCTGAGGTAGAAAAATCGGTATGAGTTTGAGGCCAGCCTGGTCTGTATAGTGAGTTCAGGGCCAGCCTGGAAGACACAGTGATACTGAGTCTCAACACAAGCAACACAGTAGTTTCTGGTTCCTAATAAATAGCCCAGTCTTTAGATGTCACCAGGGATAGCCTAAAAACTCTGAAGGTCCATCATGTGGAGCCTTGGAAAACTGGTGCCATGAAGGAACATGCCTGTCATCAGGCTGGGATCCCAGAAAGACCATTGAAAGTGTGCACATGGATGTTCAGACTTCAGAAGCAGGGTGGGCTTTGTGGTACACAGTCTGCACAACTGCTCAGGGCCCTGCACAATGCTTCGTTTAATGCTCTGCTGTAGTCATTTTGAAAGTTTTGCACTAGGGGCCCCACATTTTCACTTTGTACTGGGGCCCCACAAACGCACAAATGATGTAGTTGGTCCTGGTTAGGAGCTATTGAGGTGGGGGAATAATTGCAGGTGTCAAAGGAGAGCAAAGAAGTCCAGTCGAGGCAGGTGATCTCAATGAAATCAGGCAGTGGCGCATGTATGGAATGGACAGTTTCCTAGGTAACTGGTTGCTCCATCTAAGTGTCATGCACATGCTCCGCTGAAAACATTCCCTGATGGCAGGAAAGCAAAGGATAGAAACCAGGCCCTGGCAATGGCCAGACTCCCTAACGGTGCTCACAGTGACTTGCTTCCCTAAACCAACCCATGACTGAGGGCACCTAGAAAACCCCAACATTGCCTAGGAAGAAGAACACAACCTTTATGGTTTAGATGGAGAAGGTGCCCCTAACCCTCATGAGCTCAGAGGCAGGGCTTTTGGAAGGAGACTGAACCATGTAATTTGCCATAGCTGACTTCCAGTTAGGAGGAGGGGCCTGACGGAAAGGGGCGGGGTGGGGCATGGCCTGGAAGGGCGCAGTTCTTCTTTGCTCCACTGTTCACTCTGCTTCCTGCTGTACTGCTGAGCTGCTCTCCACAGCAGGACTTTACGACATGTGCTTCCTGCTGTGGAGTGGGGGGGGGGGCACCACGCCCTGAAGCTTTTAAACTGTGAACCAAAGCAAACAGCTCCTCCTCCGATCAGGTTGCAGTGTCCGGTGTTGTGTCTGAGCAAGGAAATAATAATTAATCAATGTCTTACCAGGTCTGTCTCCAGCCAGTCTTTGGGGATTGAGTGACTGCACAGCTAGTTTTCCAGAATTCTTTTTTTTTTTTTTTTTTCAAAGACAGGGTCTCCCCGTGTAGTTTATGCTGGCCTCGAACACACAGCGATCCTCCTGCATCAGCCACCCAAGATGGGATTACAGGTGTGTGCCACCATACCTGGCTCAATCATTGTTTTTTTTTTTTTTTTTGCGGGACCGGGGTTTGAACTCACGACCTTGCACTTGCCCAGCAGGCACTTGTGCCATGGAGCTATCTCCTCAGCCCCTCAATTATTCTTAAGTGACAGTTTTATAGCTTGTGACAAGGGCTGCTCTTGAGTTTTCTGAGAAGCCTGAAGAGCTTAGATTCTGCATCAGAGGTAAAGATGGTGTTAGGGAAGAGGAGACAAAGAAGGGATGCAGGCCAGGCTGCCCCTCTCGGCTGTCACGTCTCGCTTTGCCAGGACATCTCTAACGTTCCTCTTGGGGGTCTTGCTTTTCTGTGTCCAGAACAAGGCCTCAGAAGCCCTTCTTTGAACTGGTAGAGGTGCTGGCTCTTGTCAGAGTCCTGTTGGTTGAGTTTGGGGCGGCCCGACTTAGTAGATTAACCAGAGTGCCCTGATGGACCCAGAAATCATCACAGAAGGGAAATCTAAATCTAAATCCTCCAGATGTTTATGCAGCTGAAAACTGGCATGTTTGAGCTCAAAGAGACACAAGTGACTATAATTTAGGAGACAACTTTGCTACAGAGAAATCAGCAGAGCACAGGCTTGGCTTGGAGAGAAAATTTCTAGTATCCTAATGAACTTTCCCATGTGACTCTCTCCACTTTCATGTAGCTGGCTGTAGTCTACCCTCTCTTTTCTCTCCTACTGGGAGAATTGGTCCTGATGGGAATCTATGGCTGTGGGTATACATGGAGAGACCCCTGCCCAGGCCACTCGCAGGCTAGCTTCCTTGTCCCTGCCAGGAGGCCAGTGTGTCTGGGACCTGACCCACATCTCCTTCCTGCTTTTATCCCTTAGTCCTTAGTTGATTGGGCCACGATGAGCATATGACCTGAGGCTGCTAGTCCATAAACCAGCTGGCATTCTACCTGACATGAGGAACACTGGGCCCTTGCTACCTGACCCTCAGCACTTTGTGTGGAGGACCACTTGGGTGTCTCTCCTTGAAGGAAGAACAGTTGTCTCCCTTTTGGCTGTGCCTGACCCTATATCCATGTATCAATAGGTACAGAGCTGGCTAGACTTTTCCTTATCCTTTCAGTTGGCTTTAAGCAGTGTATACTAGTCTAGCTGAGGAGCTGGTGGTAGTCTTTGAAGACGGCACGAGTGTTTCCCTATAACCCATGCCAGCTGTTCATTAATATGAGCCGGGTCAAGACAGGACGAAGAGCCAGTGCTCCACACCGTCAGCTGGGATTGAGCCTCCAGATAGAGACTATGACTTCCTGGGGCTTGAAAGATTGCACATCAGAGCACTGGACCCCAAAACATTAGATACTATCTCAATAGTACAATGAAAATCACTTTTTCTGCATATCGTTCTCTGCATATCACAGAGGTAAATGCAGGCCTCCTACCTAGCCCAGCTCACAGTACTCACCTACTTCCTGCCATTCTCAGTCATTCATCCTCAAGCTACTCCTTCATGGCTGAATAAAACCCAGGCTCGGCCCTGGGTTGAGCCCTTTGTTCCAGACAGCCGTCACCATGGCTGGACTTAGGACCCGTTGGTTCCCAACAATTATACATATGTTTTAGCGTCTTTAGTTTCACTATGGATTGCACTGGGAGTGGTAGATTGGAATTAATTTGGTGGGATTCCAATAATGTATCTTTGGGGTTACAAATATAAACTTCTTGGATGGAGACAAGGACCAACAAGGGCTCACTACACTTTGGACCAGGGCCCATTAGTAAGGGGGTGACCCAGGTCAGTGTTACCACAGTCCAAATCTCTGTACATGTGAGTGTCATGGGGAGCCACAGCACCCTGGAGAAGATGCAAGATTGGAGGGAGGGGGACTTCAGTCCCCAGAGCCCTCTCTGGTCTTCCACTCCCAGCCTGCCCTTCCCCGCAGCTGTCCCTGCCTGGGAGGGCAAAAGCAGGCTCTGGGGAGAAGCCTGGAGACACACAGGTCTCCGGAAACCCTGATGCTCTGCTGGGCCACATGGTTTGCAAGGCTGCTTGGCGCCGCACCCAGCTCTGCGGCTTGTTGGAGGAACAGCTCGCCATCAACAGGCATAGAAGCCCACCCTAAATGTCACGCTTTGACAGCCCAGACTCCTCCTGCTTTGTGCCTGCAAGGCATCTCTCACCTCCTAAGCCACAGTCAGACAGCGCTTCTTTGGTAATCTGTCCTCCAACAGACCCCAGGCTTCTCTGGGCAAGCTGCTATGTTACCCTCAGGAGCTGGTGTGGAGCCTGGCCCAGTAGGAAGGAGCCCGCAGGTACGCAGTGAAGGTGGGACAGGCCTGGTAAGGCCTGGGGATGCAGGGCTCCTGGTCCAGCACTCTAACTCTCCTTGCTGGATGACTGGGATGGCAGAGGCTAGGACAGAGCCGGATGCTTCTGGAAGGGTAGATGGCAATAGATGTGGATCAGGGGACCTAGCACTGGCCTGACACGCATTTGCCTGGATTCCATTCTCAGGGTCACAAAAACAAGAAAGACGCAGAAAAGCTGTAGGGGATCGGTCTAAGAGGGGCTCGGTGCCCCTCTCCCAAGGGAGCCCACCTCTATGTGTGCGCCTCCTGCCTCAGAGAGCTGCTCTGCATGCCTGCGCACACGGAACAGGGAGGCTAGAGACCAGGGTCACTCAGCACTGCCCAGAGGGTGCCTGGTCTAGGGCAGTCCCTTACCCTCTCTGTGCCACCCGCAGAGTGGAAACCTCGAGCTATAACTCCTGGGACCGAGGAACACTGCTTTTAAACATGCTGGGCCTGGGGTAGAAGGGTCTGGCGACCTTCGTGAAGCCAGCGGGCGGCCTCATCACTCTGCTGC
The DNA here is from genome assembly GCA_004027025.1 of Myocastor coypus. Lineage (NCBI taxonomy): Eukaryota > Metazoa > Chordata > Mammalia > Rodentia > Myocastoridae > Myocastor > Myocastor coypus. Next base: position 120,226 of record PVJA010000538.1, on the reverse strand, counting down.
AAGAAGGCCTGTCCAGTTTCCCGCACCCTGGTCCACCTTCTCTTCTGACTGCTGAGCCAGGAAACGGGGTTCTCCTGGTACCCCGCCCCCCATAGCCCTTCCACTTCTGGGGGAGGGGAAGGGGAGAGCAGTCAGAGCCTAGACCTGTTCCCTGAGCTCCTGCCCTCGCAAGTGGCACTACCTGCTGCTCTGGAAGAGCAGGGTCTCTGGGCCTGGGGCTCGGGTTCTCTGCCTATATCCCCATGGCATGAAAAGGACTGGAGCAGAGAGGATCTGGTGAGATGTCATGGGACATGCATCTGTTTGAGTGTCAGGCTGAGCAGAGACAGCAGGAGCCGGAGACCGAGGGAGAGCACCCAGGTGACATGAGGGAGGTCTGGGCCTCAGGGTTAAGTAACATTCCTGATCTCCCAGTTCCGGCATGCAGGAGGCTGAGGCAGGGGATGTGAGTTTGAGATGTGCTTGGGCTTGTATAGAGAGTCCCTGTCTCAGGAAAAGGAGCAACACTTGTTACGGGGGCTATCCCTCTGAGGCAGAGAAGAGATTGGGGAAGAGGAAGGATTCCTTTGCCCTCACAAGGTGGCCCCAGCCCCTTACACAGTTCCCTCTTATGAAACCTTGAGAAAGGCTGTCAGCCTCTCTGTCTCTGTCTCTGTCTCTGTCTCTGTCTCTGTCTCTGTCTCTGTCTCTTCTCTCTTCTCTTCACCCTATAAATCCTCACTTTCTAGGGGATTTTATGGGGCCCAATTTGAATAGGGCCCAGCTGTGAGCCGGGAAGAAGATCCTGAGGGAGAGGTCGCCTGGGGTGGGGTGTAGCCCAGCTCCAACATGCACTAGGCAGGGTGTGCTGGGGTGACCTGGTTGGTAGGAGAGCTTAGGGTGTCCCCACTACCCCTCACAAGTTTTCCTTCAAAGGCTAGGGTGGAGGCTTGGGCCAGGCCCGAGTGGCACTTCTGCGATGTCCCATTCCATTGCTGTGGTGAACACGGCGAGGGGAGCTGAGGGAGGCCTGAGCTCTGGTGCTGCCGCCAGAACAGCCCCTTGGCCACCCCAGCCCAGGTGTGGAGCCCAGATGGCTGCTATCAATTTGGAGGCTGAGCCAGCCGCCCTCGGTGCGGGTAATTGCTGAACTCTGTAAGCCAAACACCTCGAAGAGCTAAAGTGACTTTAAATGCCTAAACATTTTAAAACAAACCCTACAACACAGGGCTTTTAATGCTTTTATTTTATTTATTTATTTTTTTTTTTCTTATCACCCCCAGTGCTAAAGCTCTTTCTGTCTCCCCTTGCTTTCTCTTTTGGGGGAAATTCAAAAGCCGTTTTCCGCCTCATTACCTGCACACTGTGAGTGATGTCTGTCGGTCTGTGCGCTGTAAATACCTTAAATCATGCTTCATTAAGAATATCTATGGTGCTATTAAAGAGCTATAATAGACAACGAGTTAACAGATGATTAAAGATGAATTCCATTTGTGTCAGTCACCAGCCAAAGAGAGACAGAGGCTGGAAGTTCTCGACTCATTATCCAGCAGCTCCCTGCCCCCGCCCTGGCTCTTGGGGGCTGGAGGGCAGGGAGGCTGTCTGCTCCGGAGCTGGTGCTGGGGGGCTGAGGCCTGGGTGGGGCTGGATGAATGTGCTCTGGGGGTGCTGGAGGGGAGGTGCACGTGTGTGCCTGAGGTCATGTGTGCAGGCATTGCTGTGCCTGTGTGCTCACTCCCCACTTCCACACACATGTGCCAGGACTTAGGCCTATGGATGGCTATTTCCACGCAGAATCCGAAGCCAGTTGGAACAGTGAGATACAGGTCCCTGGGGACTGCCTGATAGCCAGAGAAAGGAGACTGCATCCCAGAAGTGGAGGCCCTGGAGTTTTTGGTAGTAGCTGCAGTGAGTAGGCAGGAAGGACTGGAGTCCTTTCCTCAGCTGTGTTTTCAGGGAAGACCTGACAAGCATCACCCAGAAACAAAGGGTTCTGGTGAGGGAGCAGAGATTTCCCTTTGGAGAGCTGTTCCGCAAAGGCTAGAGTACCGCCTCACACTAACCTCCTCCTCTCAGCTCAGCGCTGGGGACCCCAAGGGCTTGGGCAGGAATGAAGGGGCAAGGATACCATCAGAAGTGCAGCGGAGGACTGCGGTACAGCTCAGGGGCAGAGCACTTGCCTAGAAGCGTAGGGAGGGAGTGGCTGTAGCAGTGTACCCTTCACGCAATCTCATCACGTGGGAGGCGGAGGCCGGAGGAGGATCCCTTCTAGCTTGAGGCCAGCCCGGGCTACATAGTGAGATCTTGTCTCAACAAACAAACAATAATAAGTGAAAGGGAGCCGGGTGTGGTGGGGAGGCTGAGGCAGGAGGATCCGTGGGAGTTCGAGACCAGCCTGGGCTACCAAAGTGAGCTCAAGGCCAGCCTGAACTGCATAGCGAGACCCTGTCTCAAAAAGACAAAAAAAAAAAAAAAAAAAAAAAAAGTGAAAGGGCTTCAGTATTCTTCATAGGTATGAAATGTGATTTTTCTCATCTATTCTTTAAAAGACATGTGGGGCTGGCCACATAGCTCAGAAGATTAAAGCGCTTGCATAGGCAGGCACAGAGACTGGGTGTTCCATTCCTCCGCCTGCTGTGCCAACCCAACCCCCGGGGGCACACTGAGCCAGTGATTGAGACTGGGCATGATGGTGCGCGCCTGTAATCCCAGCACTTGGGAGGCTGTAAATAAGAGGATCACTATGATCAGATCTACATTGTAGGACCCTGGAGACCCTGTACTAAATAAAAAAAAAAAAAAAAAAAAAAAAAAAAAAAGATGTGGGAATTAAATTACTCTTCCAATCTAAGTGGCCAAGCCAAGACGCAGAATGAGAACAGAGCCTGGCCCTGTGTGAGTAGACAGAAGCTAAGCGTCTTCTCCCTGTGAGATGCGTATCTGGGCTGTAGGGCCCAATTCCTTTGGAATGCTCACTTTGCAGTGCAGGTGAAAAAGTAGAAATTACACTGTATCAGTGGGGATAGGAAAAGCTGTCAACTCAAGGCCAGTCAGAGGGCAGAGAGGTGGCAGCTTGCGCCAAAATCTCAGGAGTGCCTGCATAGCTCATGCTGATGAGACACCAGCTCCTCCTGGCTTCTTCTGACCCAGACGGTGTTTCTGTGCCCACAGCCAACTTATCCTGGCTCCGCTGGCAACACTGATGTGTGGCATTATGCTATTCACATCCCCAGTGCTGCTGTCACGTTCCCTGACATCCTGGTGTCACCTGCCATGCAGTCTTGAATGTGCTACTTGGCCTGGAGTGTTACTACGCTCTTCACTCTTCACATGTACTTTTTATGCAAAAGGAAAAAAAAAAAAAAAAAAAGAAGATGTCAAAATCTGATGCTTCTGCTGGCTGTGGTATTGCAAGCCTATAATCCCAGCTCCCTGGGAAGCTGAAGCAGGAGGATCACAAGTTCAAGGTCAACTTGGGCAGATTAGTGAGACCCTGTCACAAAATTTAAAGAAGTATGTAGAGTGCCCTTGGGTTCAGTCTGCAGCACTGCTACAGAAGAGTCTACTGCCTTTGGGTTTCTCACATGGAGCCAGCTATGGCTGTTCAAGTCCAACCTGTCATCCGTTGCTATGGAATGCATCCAGCTTGTAACGGGGACTCGGAGAGCAGGTCTGAGTGATTTAAGTGGCACTGGTGGGCATCTGATCAGTGCTGGACTGAACAAAACCAGGAGCCAGTTAGGGTGGGGGCAGTGGGCCCAGAGGGGCTTATGTCTGGACTTGGGACTGTGAGTGATGGCGTGACTGTGATCGTGTTGCTTACTCCAAAGCCTGTCTAGGGCTGGGGCGGGAGGACTCACCCCAGAGAATGGAGGAGGACAGTGGCAGGCTAGGATAACAGGCCACAGCCACTGGCCCACATTCTGGCTTAGAGCAGCTAGGCAAAGGAGGTCACATAGAGCCCAAAGGGACACAGCCGGGGGCTACCTCTGAGGGGGCGGGGCGGGAAAGTCCTGCTCAGATAGTGAACTGCAGGAGGCAGGGCTGTGCAAGTGATGAGGCGGAACTGTTCTTTTTTTTTTTTTTTTTTTCCCTTGATCTATAAAAGCGCACATCTTCACAGCAAGTGTGCGCATGATGGTGGAAAGAGCAAGAGCTCTGGGCCTCGCTCTGCACGGGCGCTTGCCACGTGCACCTTGCAGTCTTCCGAAGAGGATTCTAGCCCTTCCTGCCACGGTGGGTTGCACCATAGCTCCCACGCAGGTGCGCTGTCCGGCTCCAAGGCAGGCGTGCTGCTGATGCTGCCCCTGCTCACTAACAGCCACAGCCTCCCAGGGCCCCCCGGGAGCGGGAGGAAGGGGCTGTCAAGCAGTGCACTGCGATCCAAGTTTAGAAAGGAGTTGGAATAGACTTGGGTTCAGACTCCGCCGGCTACGTGCCACGTTCCACTTCCAGGAAAAGAAACGAGCTTGTTGGAAAAAGCAAACAGACTCCGAAAGCATCTTGGGCATCCAACAGTTCTTAGGAAACAGCATTTGGGCAAACATCACTGAATCAGCAACACTTGGATCCTGTTTCCATTGACAGCCTCCTCATGAACTGAAGAGCGAGAGGCGGGGGTCCTGGGAAGGCAACCTCTTAGGGACAGGGTCCAGATGCATCCTAGGAGATGGCTGCCGCTTCCTGTCTCCTGATCCTGCCTGACTGCAGGGTCCCTTGGATGAGCTCTACCTTGCAGGAGTCACAACTACTGCTGGACTTCCTGAGGAAGGTCTTTCCCTGATGCAAAAGACCCTAGACCCAAACATCAGTCAAAAGTTCCAGCCGTATCAGTCCCTGGAGCATCACATGGCTTTCAGTGTGACTTTGTGTTCTAGGGTCTTTGTAATCATTCTCTTTTTTTGAGGCAGGGTCTTGCTGTGTAGCACAGGGTGGCCTTGCATTCTTGGCAATCCTCCTGCCTCAGCCTCCCAAGTGCTGGGATTACAGGTGTGGACCACAGTGCCTGGGTGCAATCACTTCTTGAGAATGAATGCAAACTGTTAAGGCAGTGCCCTGGGATCTTCAGGGAGAAATCCTAAGGGTAAGGGAGACTCTTGGGGGTTTTACAACCAGATGGTGAGACCCAGAGATCATCTGCTATAACTTGTTATTGTACAGAGGAGGAAGCAGGCTCAAGAGGACTGGATGGCTTAGCCAAGGCCACACAGCTCCAATCAGGGTCTCCTGACCCTCTAGTGCTACTCCATAGTACCACCCACCACTAGGGTTATTTAGGCCCCCACACCTGCAGCCCACATGGAAAAAGAAAACCCTCTCTCTTCCTTGCTTATTGGAACCAAACCACCAACACACAGCAGCTAGAGCTCCTGGGAAGGTTCAGGTAAAGAGGGAGGTTGGGGAGGGGGGAGGGGGGAGGGGGAGGGAGGGAATGCGCATCGGCCCTGATAATTGAATCTTGGTGCGGGGAGACAGCTGGATGCACTGCAATTGAGTTGAGTAGAAAATGTGATTTCTGTATTGTGAGAAGTCTCTGCGGCCCAAGGCCCTGATCATTTACTCCAGGCACCTGGTGGTCTCACGCATCTGACCCCAGCTCCCAGCTGAGCCAGAGGGCAGCTGGGATCAGGCACATGGGGCAGGGAATGAAATTAATTTTTAGTCTCCAGGGGTGGCAGTTGGTAGCTGAGCAGTCAAGACTCCATAGAGCCCGTGAGAATGGAGCAGCTCCCTTGGGGGAGTTACTGAGCTCCCAAAGAGGAAGAGAGAGGGTGAGAGAGGCCGGTTGAGAGTATTTATTGGCAATCTCATCACTGGGGTATGATGGACATTCTTGAGCTGGAGATTTTACCTTGCCCTGATTTCTCTTCCGAATATTTAATTTCAAACTCTTGCCCTCCACCTCCAAGGAAGCAACCCTTAGAAATGAGAAGAGCTGAGTTTCTTTTTTTTTTTCTCCTCCTTTTTCCTACCTATTGTACCAAGACAAGAAATTGCTTTGGCAAAAGGGCCTTGCTCCAGTTGCATGATAAATGCGGTGTGTTTTTGGCTCCAAATACCAAAGAGTACCAACATCTCAAGTGTCTTGTCCAAACCCAGGTACAGAAAAGAAAGCTTTGGTAGATCACTTTCCCTTTCTACTAGTTGGTAAATGAACAGCAGTTTAAAACACCCCAGTGACACCCAACCAGCAAGAGCCTAGAAAAATCTGTTTTCCAGCCCAAGCTTGATTCCAGCAGAGTCTTTTGTGAGTGTGAAGAAAATATGAATTATGGTTCCTAGCCATGCAAAGTCCTCACTATAAAGAAAAGAAAATAATCAAAAAGAAAGAAAATGCTGCATGTTTCCATTTCATTTGCTCACATGCTTAAATACACAGCAGCCTCAAATTTCTAAGTCCTGAGCAATTAATAATTAAAGAGAAAATGTAAAAGACGATGGCAACCTTGGAGAAGTGAAAAGTTCTCAGTGCAGACGGGCGCGTTCCTGTGAGCGCGTCTCCCACACTAGTTCTTCTGCAGTCCCGGTCCTTTGTGCAAACGGAAGCTGGGTCTCAGCAAAGGAGCAGGGCATCATTAGTGCAGTTGGAATCCAGTTGCAGCCTACAGCAATTACCACCTGGGAGCCCGTGGGCTGCGAGGCGCTTTCATTACGGGGTTCTAAGGGGGCGCTCACCTTGGGTCCCCATCTTGGGCTGAAACAAGCGTTTTCTGCACTAAAGACCCCAGCTTCGTTGCAATCTGTAATTGCTTTGATTTGGATCTGCATGGGACATGAAGACTTCATGACTAAGAATTAGATTAGTCAATAAATTTGCTACTTTTCTGAATCATTAGTCAGCCCTCATTTTCTTTCTTCCCCAAACTGGTCTGAACTGGCATAACAGATTCCTTGCCCCCCTCCGTGGGGGCTGGTGAAGTTGCCCTCCAAGGCCACCTGTTCTAGGGATAATTGGCTTCTGCGGGTCACAGAGGTGAAATGAAATCGGTGGAAGCAAACTCCCTCCCACTTCCCTACTCCCCACTCAAGGAGGTCAGCGCTGGGTGCTGGAGACAGCTGATTGCAAAGTCCTCACACTTGCTGAGAGCTCTTAACTTTTAAAACTCCTTAACATCTATTAGCTTAAGGCCCTGGGAGGGAGGGAGGCGAGTACTCTTTACCCCAGAGCACCTCAACGCCCATTGCTTTGGTGCAGTGAACAGTGGCCCAAGTCTATGTAAGTTTCTGAGCAGAGATTTGTCAGGTGTCCATAAAGAAACACTTTTTCTAGGCCTTAGGAGGGGCTGGGACTGACAGATGAACACATTCCTGGAGGTACATCTCCACTGGGGCAACAAACTAGTTGCCTTAAAAACAAAACCTGGTAATAGTTCATGTAGCAAGAATAACAACTCCTTTAACACCAGAATCCAAAGACCATAAAAAAAAAAAATACAGTGCTACACACAGATCAGTGGTATCAGTGATTCTGATAACTCCCAGTGCATGAGTCTGAAGGCTAGTGAATTAGAGACAGGCCTTTGCTATAGGACTTGGGTTACCAAGTGACGTCATCACCAGCACACAGTAGGTGAAGGAAGCACTGTGTAAGGTTCATGGCTGAGGGTATTTCTACCCATGAGGCTCCAGGTTCCATAGGCAATGGACTTCAACAGGCCACTGTATTCCCCTTCATATGACGGGGCAATTCTTGTCACAGAGGGCCCAATGGATACACATTCATGCTCTCCCTGAGCCAGATGTGCACTCCTCCTACACAGCCAGCCTACACTGAGCCTTAGAGGGGAAAAGACAGAGGACAGTGGTGCTGCAGGGGAACCAGTCTTAGGCACACCCTTGGTGGAGATGAATTTGTAATCATGCCTCGGTGACACCCAGGGAGACGAATACCCACCATAACAGCCCAGGAGAAGCAGGGGAATAATCTGGGGTGGGCCCTTAGGAAGCAGAGGGGTTAATGTCTTTCCTCCTGGTCTTAGGGAATTGGAATTCTCCATCAAGCCATTTGTCAGGATTGTTGTGTATTTACTGTAATTACAGAACATCAAATGCGCATTGACGCAATTACCATAAATATGTGTAAAGACATTATAACGTGTAATTATGTCATATAATTCTTTAATAAGGCATGCAGATGAAAAATCACTCTGCACATGCTCTCTTCTTTTTCTGCCTCTACTGAAGGTTTTATTTCCTCCCTTCTCCCCTCTCCCTGCCTGTCTTCAAATTATAGAGACAGTTTTTCCTATTGAGGATTAACTAGCAGAAGAGTGCGGTTAGAAAGTGTGTGTGCATGTGCACGTGTGTGGGAGCAAGCGCGCACACACACACACACACACACACACACACACAGAGGAAAGAAAGGCGCACCCCCCCCAAAAGTTATCACAGCCCAGCTGTAAATGGCACATCTGTCTTGCACTCTGAGTTCTTATTGCTGGTGGTGACAAATTCTATGACCTGGGACCAACCCCTTATTCTCATCTGTAATTGATGGGGGGGTGACCTTTGCCCCACAAGGGTGGGTTTGTCAGCACAGAGGCCACTGGCTTTGTTGACACAGAGCTTCTGAGAGGAACACTGCGGAGGCTGCAGATACCATTCTGTACCCAGGGAGCTTCGGTAAAGGTTTAGACAAGAGGGAAATGTCCCCAGGTGGGACCAGTAGAAGTTTTCTAGCAGAGCATGGCTGGGCCGGATTTAAAGTTCTTCAATTTGTGTCAGAACAGACATTTTCATAATTTCCTCTTTCACTCCACAGGCATTTTAAAGGGCTGGCATCCCTGAGATCTAGAATTCTATCTATATAATAGCTTGAAATTTTATGTTCCTAGGACCAAGAGCTAAATCAGATGAGAAAAAAGTGTTCTACTGAGTGGCAAAAGCCTTAATGACACCAAGAAAGAAATCATAGAGAAGATTGATAGATTAGACTATGGAAAAATGTACGGCTTCCCTATATAAAAATACCACGACTGTAGTAAAACACAAACAAAAGACCAAGAAAATATTTGCAATACTCATGACAGAGGAAATAACACCTAAAGGCTCTGATTAACTATTAAGAAAAGTCTGAATAGAAAAAAAAAAATAGGCAACAATGAATAGAAAAATCACAAAATAAGTACAAGTGACCAAAAAGCATATGAAGAAAAACCAACTTAGTTCATAACCCAAGAGAGATACTATTTTCACCTATCAAATTTATAATTATTTTGGGGCTGGCCAGATAGCTCAGTGGACCAAAGTGCCCACTTAGGTAGAGCGCAGCATCCAGGGTTCAATCCCCAGTGTGTCCCTTACTGAGACAGTGATTGAGACTGGGCGTGGTGTGGTGGCAGGTGCCTGTAATCCCAGACTTTGGGAGGCTGGAAACAGCAGAATCACTCCGAGTCTGATCTACGTAGTCAGACCCTATAGATCCTATACTAAAATACATTAAAAAATAAAATAGTAATTATTTTAATAAACTCTAATGCACTATGTTGGTAAAGCGTTGATGATGTAGGAGCAGAAACTGGTTTAACTCTCTTAGAGGCAACTTGGCAGTGCATATAAAAATCCTTGAAAAGGTGCATTGCCTTTGACCTACTAATTTTTTTAGGATATCATCCTTTTTATTTATTTTTGTCTTTGAGACAGGGTCTTGCTATGCAGTTCAGGCTGATTTTGAGCTCATTTCTGTAGCCCAGGCTGGTCTCAAACTCGAACTGATCCTCCTGCCTCAGCCTCCCAAGGGCTGGGATTACAGACATTTGCCACCACACGCAGCTAGGATCTTGTCCTAAACAATTACAAATATAGTCAGAGATTTAGGTGTAAGTCTTCAAATTATATCTTTAATCTCAAAATTATTTATAAAAATGAAGGGAAAAATATTCCCCAGTAACAATCCAGTGCCTAAGGAAGGGTTAAACTGGTTTTACTGGGGCCCGGAAGGATGGCTCAGTGGTCTAAAGTGCCTGCAGGCGGCGGCAGGGACCGCGGTTCGATCCTGGGCACCACATGCTGCGCCAGCCCTGCCCTCAGGGCAGGCTGAGCCGGCCATAAAAATAAATAAACAAACAAAAGTTCTGAAACAAGAAAAATAAATAAATAAATAAATAAATAACTTTAAAAAAAAAACTGGTTTTACTCTCAGGCCCAATAACAGGGTTAATTGGTTAAAGTGCGAGAGAGTCAGGCTGCACTTGAAATACTATTCGGCTATGGATAGGACAGGTGATATGCTTCTTGTGGTGAAATTCACAGCAGCCAAAATATGGAGCCTGCCTGGGTGTCCATGTTTATAAAATTAATAGATCAATAGGTAAAAGACCACAATGTACACCAGAGTATTGTCCAGTCGGAAAGAAAAATGAAATTATGTCACCTGCAAGACATTGGGCAGAAAGGTACGTGGTACAGTGAAATAGATTGGGGTCAGACAAGTATGGCACATCCCTTCCTTCATATGGGGAAGTGTTAAGTGGTGTCTCAGTTACTTTTCTCTTGGTGCTGGGACAAATACCCAACACCCAAAATGAAGGAAGGAAAGGTTTGTTTAGCTCGCAGTTAGTGGAGGTTTCAGTCCATACTCAGCTGGCTCCAAGGCAGAGCGGCACATGGCAGCAGAGAGCAGCCATTCATGACAGCAGCATAGAGCAAGAGCAAAGGGAGTGCAGCAGCTCAGGCAGCCAGCCAGCCGCTCTCCCCTCCTAACGTCATGTAAATTACCCACCCCAGGGCAGGTGCAGCACCCACACCCACAGTAATCAGTCACAAACTCCAGAAGCCACCCCATGAGTGCATAAGGCTCGACTAGACACAAACCATAACAGCTTGTATGAAAGAATGATTAGGCAAAAGGAAGGGAATAAGGGAGAGGGGAAGGCTGTGTAAGGGAGGGTAATGGGGGATGGATATGATAAAATATGTACAAGTATGAAAATACTACATTGAGACCCAATGCTCTCTAAAGTTAGTAGGCAATAATAAATATATAATTAGAAAAGAAGAGCATTTGGAAAGGAAGAAAAGAAACAAAGGTATTGAAAAATGATAGGGGAAGTATGAGTGTGTTGGTACATGCCTATAATTCCAGCACTAGGGAGGCAGAAAACAGGAGGGTCACTATGAGTCTGAGCTGCATAGTGAGACCCTGCACACACACCCACACCCACACCCACACACATCCTAAAAAAAAAGAAAAAATGATAAATGGGCAAGTATTTGATGGTACAAACTGATAAACTCTTATATGCGAAAAATACAGACCAGTATATAAAGTAAGCTACAATTGTAGATATAAAACTGTGGAGAAATTGATACCAAGGAATTATTATTAGTCATCTTTTAGTAAGGAACGGAGGCACTTAATTATTTCTCTTTTGTTCTTTTTTCTCTATAAAAATAATCAGATAGTCCAGATTTTTATAGTGAACATTTGGGCTACTTTAACGAATGATGCATGTGCTTGCATGCTCACATGCATGCATTCATTCATGCATGCATGTGCATGTGCACACACACACACACACACACACATGCATGCACGCATACTTTGGTTTAATGTCCTAAGGCATTCAGATAGAGTTCACAATTTTTTGGGTCTTTTTGAGGCAGGGTCTCACTATGCAGTTCAGGCTGGCCTTGAATTTGCTTTATAGCTCAGGCTGGCCTCAGGCTTGCAGCAATCCCCCTGCCTCAGCCTTCTGAGTGCTGGGATTACAGGAGTGTGCCACCATGCCTGGCTGGGCATTCAGTTTATAGAGAAGCCCCCACACCACCCAGGGCTCATACTGCCTACCGTGGCCACCCTTTTTACCCAGCTTCTTATTCCTCACCACTCATTGCAGCAACCCTGCCAGCCAGGGCCAAATCTTAAAGTTTTCACACCAGGAGTGCTGGGGTAGATGCTTGGTGTAGTGTATTTTTAAAAATCATTCATTTATTTGCTGTATGGATCTTGCTATGCAGCTCCGGCTCATGGTGATCCTTCTGTCTCAGACTCCCCAGTGCTGGGATTATTGGCATGTACCACCAAGCCTGTGGCTCGCATGGCATTCCTGGGATTCCAGGATCAGGATGGCATGTGACACCAAGGGTCACACCCAGGTCCTTGCACTTGCCAAGCAGGCGCTTAGACAGCCAAGCTACCTCCCTGGCCCCTTGGCATATTCTGAGCAAATTCAAGATCAGAATTAGAGACTAAGCTGGTGGGCTAGAACTGTTCCGGGTGATGGAGCCCCTGAACCCAGCACCGATGTTATCAACCCTTTGCCTGAGGTCACAGGCAAATCCTAAATTGGGGGGATTTACAGAGTTGTCTCTAGTGGGGTACAGAGTCTAAAACTAAAGAGGGAGACAAAAGTAGGTTACTAAACCAAACTGTGTCTGTCTGTTTGACTAACTTTTCAGGGTTTCAGGCAGCAAAACCAATTAGGCAAATGTGAGTCATGAAAATGAACAGTAGGTGATGCATTGGTTGTAGGAGGGCAGCTGCCGGTATGAAGGATGTGACAGGCAGAAGCCCACGGTGCACAGGGCAGTGGTCTTGTCCGCTATCACCTTCTCCACTCTCCAGAGCAAGGACTGTGTGACAGAGTTCTCTGACGGGCCGCTCTTGGGGTGTTTTGCTCCGGATACTATCATGACTAAGTGGTTATTTGCATGTCCTGTTGAAGAGATGGCACCGCTGGTCAAGGATGATCTGGGAGTTGAGAAGGCAAGGAAGCGTCATGCAGGTCTTGCCTCTCTTCTTCCTTTCTTTATTTTTATTACTTTTGATAAGAAATTATAATGTGACAGTTTCAAAACATGTTAGTAGAACATTTACAGTAATTGACACAATGCATGTTGTTGTTCTCGTTATAGTTATACAGGGCACAGGGTGTAGACATGATAAATTTTCTAATGGTTATTGGTACAATAGATTTCTTCTCTTTGATCTGAGAGAAGGTAGTAGTATACATAATCAAATTCCGTTTCCGCTTATCATCCCAGATTTCTTTCTCAGATGTTAGGCAGAAAGTAACAAGAGCATCAGAGGGGTTGAAGTGTTTTTAGCAGTGAGGTCAAAGAAAGGAATTGGCCTGGATCCAGTAAATGACCACGCAGGTGACCGATCATGGCCTGCTTCTTCTTTTTTTTTTAAAAAAAGAATTTATTTTTCCTTTCTTGTTCAGTTTTTATTTTATTTTATTTTCTTGTTTCAGAACCTTTGTTTTTCTTTATTCACTCATTTTTATGGCCGGCTCAGCCCGCCCCGAGGGCAGGGCTGGCGCAGCATGTGGTGCCGGGGATCGAACCGAGGTCCCTGAAGCTGCCCAAGCTTTCCCAAGCAGGCTCTTTAGACCACTGAGCCATCCCGCCGGGCCCCGGTCTGCTTCTTTCTTTCTTTCTTTCTTTCTTTCTTTCTTTCTTTCTTTCTTTCTTTCTTTCTTTCTTTCTTTCTCTCTCTCTCTCTCTCTCTCTTTCTTTCTTTTTATGGTCAGTTTTGAAACAAGAATTTTCTTCCCTTTTTTGTCATTTTTGTAAACAGCAATAAAGAGTATAAAAATATAGCCTCAATGGTATGAGTTTAGCTCCAGCACCCTTAGGAATGCATAGCACGTATGTCACTTTTGTCATTCGGATTTCCAAGCACAACCTCGTCTCTATTTCATTCACCATCAGAGCATCTTTAGAAAGCAAGAAAGAAAGGACTTGCTCGTTTTAGAGATGCAACAACTGAGACTTAGAGAAAAGAGCTGAAGCTTGAAAACCTCATGTTATGTAATCATGGAACTATTCAGCGAGGCCTGTCCTGTGGCCATTGGGTCCACAGCTCCATCTAGAAGTTGGCATTCATGGCTGATTCCATGATACCTAAACTTCAGTGACAATAAAATTCAACCCAGTTCCAAAGGGTCATGGACCAGCCCATTCTTAGCATCAGCCTGAACCTTTGTGTGTAGGCTGATGAAAACCCAGACTAGGGAGGAAACTGCGGCAGCCTCTACTTCCAGGAAGCCTCACTGCATGGCCAGCAGACTCCCCATGAACCTGTGCCCAGCAGGGTCCAAGTTAGGAACTCCAGGAAGCATCTCGGCGGAGCCAGCGATGTGTTTGTTATGTGCTGGGCTCACAACACAGCACTGAGGCAACTTGCAAGGATCCAGTTGGGAGGAAGTCGGGTAACTCAGGCTTCAATCTCATTTATTTTCTGCAGTGCAGGTAGAACTTCACTACTAGGGGTTCAATTCTACCAAGTCAATGAGGATGCCCAGCAGCAGACAGGAGCCATGGACATATGCTGTTGGCCTGGGTGAGAGGAGCCTTGGGGCCTGCCTAGCAGGAAGAAAACACTGGGCTAGGTAGAAAGCACCTGGCAGCAGGACCCACTCATTCATAGGATATCTGCGGTAATGCCAGGCAACCCAAGTTCAGGAGAAGATGCATAGACCCACCCCAGCACTGTATGAAATCAAAGCCTTAAAGCCGGGCGTGGTGGCTCACGCCTGTAATCCCAGCACTCGGGAGGCTGAGGCAGGAGGATTGGTGCAAGTTCGAGACCAGCCTGGGCTACAAAAGTGAGCTCAAGGCCAGCTTCAACTGCATAGCGAGACCCTGTCTCAAAAAAAAAAAAAAAAAAAAAAAAGAAATCAAAGCCTCACCTTGAGCTCTGCTCTCCTTGGCATGGCACTTGAGGGGGTCTCATCTCCTATCCTGTTCTTCCCTGTCCTTCAGTTTGGACCTTATCATTCAGCGGCACTTTCCTATAGTGTCCGCAAGTCCTATGTCTCCACCTCTGACTTTATACCTGAGGCTCAGGCCCCATGTCCATCTTTAAAAAGCTACATGCCGGAATGCACATGGCACATAATTTGCCATCAGTGTCTTAGTTTGTTTTGGTGGTATGGTGCTGAGGATCAAAGCTATACCCTCAAGCCCATTTCTATTATTATTATTATTATTATTATTATTATTATTATTATTGTTAGTTAAAATTAGCAGTAGGTAATGTTCACATCCTGGTGTGGGCTTCATCCATGTGCACACCACACCTTGATTCCTTGGTTATCCCCTCGGCCTCGCTTTGCTCTCGTTCTTCATCTCCTTCTGTCTGAGGGAAAGCCCGACCTATTTCTTATTACTTTTTATTTTGTTCTGCAATATTTGGGGATTCTTCCCCAATTTTAAGTGTAACAATAAGCAGCTTTTCCTACACTCAGACTGATGGGCAACAAATATCCAGAACTCTTCATCTTGCAAAACTCAAACTTGGTACTTGTTAAATAATTCTGTTTTCCTTCCTCAGATACCCATCCTTCCACTTTTTCTCCAGGAATAGGACTTTTCTAGGTCCCTCATGTATGTGCAATGGTACAGTATTTGTCTTTTTGTGACTGGTGTGCTTGGGGTCCTATAGCAGTTAGCATCATGTCTGCAAGAGCCACTGACATCACAGCGTGGGTCAGAACGACCCCGCTCTTAAGACTGAGGATTCTTCCACTGTGGGGTCAGACCACGCCTCACTCCTGTACCTCTACCTTTTTAGCACTTTCAACATCTGATTCCATCCTGACACCCAGGCTATGCCCTTCCTGAAGCTGCCCCAAGTCCATCCTCACAGTGAGGATGACAGTGACTCATGAAGACCTTCTTAGCACGTGGTCCATGTCAGGTGCCATGTGAGGTGCACACAGGCACATGGGATGAGAAGCCACCATGTTTCTCTCAGAGTCCTTCTAGGCTTGGCTTCCTGACCAAGGTGTGGTGCCTCTGTGACAACCCTGTCTGTCCTGCTGCCACGAGGTTTGCCTACTGGTCTCCACATTTATTGTCTCCTTTGTAAGCTCTCATGGGCCTGGGCCGCATCAACTCTCAGCACCCGAGGGCCCAGAACAGTGTGTGGAATGCAAACAATGGACAGTAAATTCTTTTTAAAAAATTTAATTAATTAATTTACTTGGTACAGGATCTCTGATAGGTTCTTGGCACAGCAGAGAAATAAGCAGAAGGAAAAAGGGAAAAGGGCTTTATTTTCTTTGAGGACAGTGGAGAGAATGTGGGAAAGGATTACGAATTGTTTTTCTCCTGATTAGACGAAGGGAGACTGAGGCTTTTACAGTCTTTTGTCAGGGGCGGGGTTTGGAGGGGATGTTTAGATATACCTGAGGGAGCTGACTGGAGGTTCTTCCCTGAGGTGGTGGGAAGGGTGAAAGTAAATTATGTCTTGGGCTGAGTTAGAGAAGAAGGGGGAAGTGGTTTTTTTTTTTTTTTTTTAAGGGCACTGGCCATATTAGATGGCCACCATGATGATTTTAGCAATTCCTGCTAGGGCCAGAACCTATCAGTCTAGCCACACAGTTTGGACTCATAATGATGCTCCTGTCTCAGCCTCCTCAGCACTGGGAGTATAGGTTTGCAGCACAATGCCTGGATTCAGTGACCAGCACAGCGCGCCCAGGGTTCTAGGGCCAGCACAGCATGTAGTACCAAAGATTGAACTCAGGCCCTTGCTCTTGCCAAGCAGGTGCTCAGGCTTCTGAGCTTTCTCCCCAGCCTGTTGACAGTAAATATTTTTGATCTAGAATCAAATCTGCACCATTTGAAGTGCAGTTGAGGCACAGGAAGGCTGGTGCAACTAGTTCACGTTCACGTAAGAAATGAACAGACACAGCCAGAGAGGAAATCCACATGGGCACACTGTGGCCAGCACATTCTTCTGGACGATCAGCACTGGCAAGATTCCACGTCAATTACAATTGGCAGAAATTCTTTGAAGAATCCTTTTAACACATTGCCAGGTGCTTGACCTTGGGCTCTCTGACATCAGGGATCTATTTCCTGTATAGAGTCTCCTAGGTCATCTGGGTTCTGAATTTTCTTAGGTCCAAAGGATGCCAGCATGATTAAAAGGAAATACAAAGAACTAAGAACTCCTCTCAAAAAAAAAGGTGTTGGTGAGAGTAGTCGATAGAGAGAAATGGAAGAAAACAAAGAGAAAATGGTTCCAGAATATGTAATTCCTAGACATACTTTTTTATATAAGAAACTAGGGATTGAATTCAGGGTCTTTTTTACTGAGCTACATCCTTAGCTATTTTCAAAATATTTTGAGACAGAGTCTTACTAAATTGCTAAGATGCCCAAGCTGGATTTGAACTCATTATCCTGAGTCACCCAAAACTCTGAGATTACAGGGATGCAATCCCTGTACCATGCCTTTGTTGACTTAATCTTCTACTCTTGTAATAAAGCCTTAGGGGTGATTTGTTAGGAGCCATGAATTGGTTTGGGGAGCAGTCATTTTCTCCATTTCCCACTAATTTGAAGCCAGAATGAATCTGTCCTAGATGTTTAGCTATAGGCCAAGTGGGCAGCTGGAGGATTGGAGCACCCATGGAGGTGGTATCGGTACTTTTTTAAAAATATATTAATTATAGGGTCTCACTACGCAGATTAGACTTGTAGTGATCGATCCTGTTTTGCAGCCTCCTAAGCACTGGGATCAAAGGCGTGCACCACCATGCTCCATCTCAATTGCTATTTCAGCATGCTCCGGGGACAGGGCCAGCACAGCATGCTGGGGATGATTGAACCTCTGGCCGCTGTATTTGCCTAAGCAGACACTTTCATCTGCTGAGCTATCTAGCCAGCCCTGGTATCAGTTCTCATGGGAAACCACAAGGCAAGGAGCATGGCAGGACCAAGCAGAATGGCCTGAAGAGAGGCAGGAGCTTAGCCAGCAGGGTGGGGTGAGGAAAGTCACAGGAGACGTCCAGCATCATTCAGATACCTAGCGGACTGGCTGGCTAGAAAGCAAGGTTGCAGCAGGAGAGAAGTGGGATGTAGGGCCAGCCTGGGGACCAAACCGGGGTTTCTTACATGACTAATGGAGCACTGGCAAGCACTAAAAAGGAGGGAAGGTGAGGCCATTTGGGAAGGTTAGTGTGACAGTGTTGCATCAGAGGGGCTGGGCAGAGTGGGGTTCCCAGGGAGCTGTGGTGACCAGTGTTATGTGTCACCGTGGCAAGGCTAGAGAACCTGGTGATCCAATTACATTTGCCGTTTTACCAAGATGGCACCAAAAGCAAAGTTTACTCTTGCCTTTCCCAAATATGAAGACAAAGCAAACGCTCTAAAGGCCAAGACAGCAGTGCTGAGCAGTACCCACAGCCACACGCAGAAAGAAGCTTCTGTGTCACACACCTTCTGGTGGCCAGCGTGCTCTTAACCCCAGGCAGAGCAGAGAAACAGAGTTGGCCACTGCCAGCAAGCAAGACTGACTGCTGAGTCTGCTGGGAGGAAGACAGAACCCAGAACACGTTGTTCACTGCTGATGTCAAGGCCGACAAGCACCAGGTCAACAGACTACAAAGAAGACCTGTGACACAGATGTGAACAAATTCAACACTCTAATCCATCCTGATAGAAAAGAGAAGGCATGCAGTTGCCTCCTCCTGATTCTGACACTTTGGATGTTACCAACAAAGTGGGGATCAGCTATTGGCTAACTAAACTCACACTTTTCCCATCATGCAAGGTGGTAGGAGCTTTAGGAGCTGGGAGGTGTTCAGGTCTTGCAGATGTCAAAGGGGATTGTCAGGCCCCAGTTCCTACCCTTTGCTCTTTGCTTCCTGGCCATACGGTGAGCATTTACTGTGCTCTGTGCCTACTAGACACCCAAAGCCATTAGTCTGCCTCCTCTTGGACTGGAGGTTTCATGATTATGAGTCAGAATCAGTCTTTCTCTTTATGAGTTAACCTAATCAGGGGTTCTACTACCATGACAGAAAGCTGACCAGAATAGGAGGGAGGAGAAAGGAAAGACCTAGACTCACATGGTTGGACAGAAGGTCAGGTTAGGAGCAGAGCCTGAGACTGGCTGAGCAGTGGTGTCCAGGAGATGACGGGTAGAAGCTTGTGTTCCTACCCTCAGTGTTCTTCTAATCATACAGGTATCTTACCCTATGGGGCTTGGCACAGTGTAAGCTTGGATCAGGACCTCGAGATGTATTCTGGTTATAACACTGTGATTCTTTCTTTCTTTCTTTCTTTCTTTCTTTCTTTCTTTCTTTCTTTTTTATCTTTTTGAGATAAGGTCTTGCTATGCAGTTCAAGTTGGCCTGGAGCTCACTTTTGTAGCCCAGGCTAGTCTCGAACTCGCACTGATCCTCCTGCCTCAGCCTCCCAAGTGTTGGGATTATAGGCGTGCACCACCATGCCTAGCTCAATACTGTGATTCTAAGCCATAGCCAATTCTCTCTGAGTGCCTCATCTTTAATCAGAAGTGAGCCTTTCCTCCTAAATGAAGCAGATATATTTCCTTGTGCCCCAAGAGTGACTTAATGAGTACAGAGTCAATGCATTTCTTTCTGGGTATCAAGCACTACAGGAAGAGATGAGGTCCAACTTAATGAGACCTCAGATACAGTGACTTGTGTTGGTTGGCTTAAGAGGAGCCAGAGGTACAGCCAGATCACACAGAAGTGAGGATCCTAGCAATATTAATACCAATACCTGTAGCCATGGACTGACACTATGCAAAGGGCTTAAACAGTCGGGAGCTTTTCCACTCCCCAAGAGCTCTGACATCCTCCCAGTTTATACCAATCGAGAAAGCATGGTTTCAAAAGCCATGGTGGGGTGGGGCGGGGTACGGGAGCCCCAGGCATCCAGCTCAAAAGAGTTTCAGTTGTGCAGCACTGCCAGGACCCAAGGTGACATCTCCCCAGCCTGCCTCACATTGGGCCACTGGGTCAAAGAGAGCTATGTCACCTGGCTCTCCAGGAAAGTGACCAGCACACGTTTCTCCAACTCACTCTGTCTTCTGCAAAGGTCTCTCAGGGACAGACTTTTACCACCTCCTGCCTAGATTACTGCAGGCGCCTCCTAACGCACCCGACCTGCCATCCTCCCAGCACCAGCAGGCTCTGCTAAGACTCCACTTGGGCCCTAAACTCAATTCAGCTCCTGCCCTCTGGCGTGGTCTAGGTTGCGCCTGGCTCCCACTTTCACCTGAACAACACACCAAGTGGCTCCTTTCTCCAGGCTGTGTTAAGTGTGAGAACATCAAATCTCACAGTTTGGATCCTAGCGTCGCTTCCTCCAGGAAACCCTTCCTGATTATACCTAGGACATAAACAGCACTGCCCCCTCCGTTCCTGTCTGTCAGGCAGAGAGTTCTGAGCCCACATCATCTTCCGCAGATCCCTGTGCCCCTCCCCCAAGCTCTCAGCACACTGAGGGCAGCCACTGCCGGACTTTTGCCCTTTACCCAGTACTGGGTGGAGAGAAGGTGCGCCCACCCCGCAGCCCATCCTGGGAATCCCAGACTGGATTCCATTTCCACCTTCACCTTCGTCCTGTGCCTCAGTTTCCCCACTGGGAAAAGGAGGGGGAAGAGGGAAGGGAGAAGGGGGAGCCCAAGGAATTTCAGTCGCGGGGAGGAAGCGGCTTCCATTCATTAGCATTTGTAAAGGGCTCCCAGAGCTGCAGATGGAAACTGCTCCGCTCAGGCAGCTTGTTACGACTAAAAATAGAACCGTGTAGCACCTTCTCTCCGGCGCAGTGCTCGGAGGGGTGGCAGGGTAAGGGAAAGGTAGCCAGAGGTGGAGGAGGCGGGCCCAGGCTACAGGGTGGCGCCTGGGGGCGCTAGACTGAGATTCAGGCTGTGCTGAGCGCGCAGCTGGGGCAGTAAACCCGGTGCGCACTGTCTGCTGGGGACAGGCGCCCGCAGAGGGCCTAGGGCCGGGCGCAGGGTCCGCAGCATCAGGGCCGGGTGGGCAGCAGACAGCTGGTGTCGGGCACCGCGCTGGGCTGGGGGAGTGGGGTGCGCGGGGCCAGACGGCGGCGGGCTGCGGGTGGGCCGCAGGCTGGGAAGGACCGCAGGGGCAGGGCCAGCCCACGTCCTCCAGTGACTCAGGTCTGACTCAATGCAGTTTCTGAAACAGCCTGGGGAACGAGGGGTGCTGTTTTTGCAAAATGACAAAACAGCTCCTGGCTCGGGGCCTCCTGAGAGGAGCTGCGGGCGGCTGGGAATCACCCCGGGTGCCTCCCGCGGGCGGCAGTACAGAGACCCCCGGCTCGGCTGCCTCAGCTTCGCATCCTTGGGGACCCTGGGACTTGAGGGTTGGGGAGGTTCGGGGCGCACCGACAGGAAAAGTCAAAAACTGGGACGGCGCGGAGGGGTCAGTCATCGGTGCGGGGGAAGAATCGCCTCCCTGCATCTCAACGGCTCAGCAACCCGGGAGTCGGGCCGCCACGCGGGCAAAGCGAGGGGTGCTCCCTGCCAGATGGGGCGAGGGAAGGATGCTACCGGGGAAGAAAAAGGCGACTGCAGTGGGATGGCCACTGCACCGAGGGCAGCGCGCACCCTGCAGGGTGGCTGTTGTGCCCCTAGTCCACACCGCTCCTCCCCCAGCTGAGGGCATCCTCGGTGCCACACCGTGCCCATTCTGAGGCCAAAAGGAGCTCCAGGGAGTTTGCATTCCAGCTTCGAACGCAGAATTGTGCAGTCTCCAGAGCAAGTCCTCAAAGTTACCCTTCCTTTCTGACTCACGAAGAAATAAGAGCCCTCGGTACACCTGGTTTGTTGTCTGCTTCAGTTCGAGAGTGAGGGAAACTAGGCCTCGGGTCTGCTGATTGAGGGCATTTCACCAGGGCGCTAGTTTAAGACATCTTTCTTTGGGGACTCTGAGACATTTAACACTGCCGAGGTGGCTGCCACTATGACCGAGAGCTGAGACAAGACAGATGAACCAGACACACACTGACCTCAAGAACCACACGAGCCAGCAAGAGGAGATACAATTATAAAGTGCAGCGCAGGCCACACTGTTGTACACAGAAGAAGATTCTCTAAAGGCTGATGTCTCAGGTCTGTGGCACCTGAACATGCCCAGGATTTGAACCCAGTCTGAGGTCAGTGCCCACCTTCAGGTACCACAGTGCTGAACTGCCTCTGCTGTGCTTAACTATCCAGGATTAAGTGAGATTTTTTTTTTTTTTAAAAAAGGAAATTGCCACATGGTACATACAATATGCTCCCACCTGAAGTACACATACACACAGGAAGAACAATAAGAAGAGACTGTATGACAAAAAGCTGGGTGACTTGTTTACTTCCTTTTGTTATAAGGTCCATGTTGTATGCACTAAACATGGATTTTAGAAGAAAGAAGGAAATCAGTAAATGCAATTAGTGAATACTTTAAATCCAAAGCATTCCAATGAAGGCTGTTGATTTTTTTTTTTTTTTTTCCCCCAGTAGAAGCTGAAGCATTAATCAGCTTGGGGGCTAGGAAAGATCTTAAAGGGCTGACTTCCTATGCTGGGGTGGGGGGTGCAAAGGACAAAGCTAGGGCAGGAGAACAGAGACCAGCCAAGAAATAGCATGCAGGTCTGTGTGACAGGAAGGCAAAGGGGAGTGGGAGGTCTTCTCTCACCCCTCAATCACACTTGGAGGGAAACCCTTCCCCGTGGTAATAACCTAGCACAGTTTGGCCTTTGAGAATTCCTCTGGGAACTGAAGAGAGCTAGGAGTGGGCTGAGAGTCCCCGAGGTTATTATTGTCTTGTAGATCTCTTTGACGGGGAGAGAGCTGGGGTAGGACATTAGACTCTGCCAACACATTTGGGTTAGAAGATGCCGGTGCCTGGTAGAAATTATGATGGATGGACTGTTGCCATGTGCATTTTCATTAATCTGAGCTCCATTTCATAAGTCCAGGTCCCCGAAGACATCGCATCAATAAGCCCCCACTTGCGCCATTCTGCCCACCTCTGTGAGGCCTGCTAGGTGCATCAGTTTTAGTATTAGTCGTGGGTTACAAAAGCACTAGATTTTCAGGTGGTGGATGGCAGGTCTTATCCCTTCCTCCCTCTCCCAGCTTACCAACGTGCCCTAGTTCCCCTTTGCCCACCAGGGAACCTGGGACAAAGGTCAGCTCCTTGTTCTTGCCCTCCTGGCTCAGCAGGGGAAACATCCCGACTCCTCCCACTCCCCTCCTAGAGCTGCAGCACTGAGCTAGCACAGAATGCAGACTAGCAGCTTCTCCGCAGATTCCAAGTTCCAGGCTGGAAATAGAGGGGCCTTTGCTCACGTCATTGCATGAAATTCACCATCTGCCACTTGAACAGGAGTCAGGGACGTTTCGTGTGAAAATACAGCTCTTGCTTGGGCAGCTGGCTAGATTTCAGGGTAAGAACCGCAGCTGGCAGTGGTGGCCTTGAGCCCTGAGTTGCTCAAGTTAGGTATATGGCCTCGTCCTGGCTCTGTGGGATGATCCCACAGTCTTAGATCTCCCTCAGAAGAGCACCTCTGTGTACACACAGACCACAGAGAGCAGGGAGCAGAGTAGATCAGGCTACTTGGCTAGCAGCTGGGCTAGAGCTGGAACTACCGCAGGCGTTTGCCTGCCTAGCAAGCAGAAGGCCCAAGCTTTGGTCTTCCGCATTAAAAAAAAAAAAAAAAAAAAAAATCTGATTTGTCTATTCCCCTGATCCTGAGCTAAAGTAAACCTAGTTTACCTTTCTTGCCATATTTTGGCTATTGAGCAGTTATAGCCTATTGAAGGGTTTGTCTTTTATCTGAGTTTTAAAATAGTTCTGAGTATTTGAACCCAGGGCACATGCTAAGTAAGTGCTCTGGAGTGGAGTGATGGTCCTGGCCCTTGGATGTTTCAAGTTTTGGTGTCTTGGATTTGTTTGCTTGCCTTCAAGCAGCAAGAGTCTGGGAGGAGCTCTTTCTGCTGTGTGTCCATGTTACACATTTCTCCTGGAGTCACTTGACCTCCCCTGAACAGAGGTACCAGAATGAGGAATGGGTCTTATTCTTTATTTTCATTCTCCACAGCACACAGCCCAGAGTCTGAAACATAGACAGGCCTCAGGAGGATGTCTGAAGACATTAACTGAGGGGTCTCCACCATAATTCCTGGCCTCTGTGCCTTCCTAGCACCCAGAAACCTGTTCTTCATCTTAGTTCACAGCAGCTTCAATCTTCCACTGGCTCACATAAAGTCCTGGGGTAGGGGCCAGCCAAACAGCTCAGTGGATTAAAGTGTCTGCTTAGGCAGACACAGAGGCTGGGGTTTGATCACGAGTGTGCAGTGCTGGTTCAGCCCCCCAAGCACGCTGAGATAGTGATTGGGACTGGGTGTGGTGGCATGCGCCTGTAATTCCAGCTCTTGGGAGGCTGAACACAGGTGGATGGCTACAAGTTCTTATCTATGTAGTGAGACCCTGTAGGCTCTGTAGACCTAAATGTAAAAATATAAAAATAAAAAAATCTTTGGGGTTGTCTACCGTTCTTTACTTGCTCCACAACTAATCAAGCAGAAGCCCCTCTGGCTGGAAATGTGACCACATGTATACTTCCTCTGCCGCCTCCTGCTGAGGTGCGGCCCTCGTCTCCCTCTTGGCCTCCACAGCCTGTTTTCAATATGACGAACCAAGCACTAGTGTTAAAATCTGAATAAAATCATGCTACCCCGCTGCTCAAATCCCTTCAGTGGTTCCCTACATCTGTTCAGGAAAACAAGTTTCAGGCATCAGATGATATTGTGGTATACCTGGTAGCCACATGCTCCTGGACCTATGTGCAATGTCCTCTACACCATCCTACCCACAATGCCCTGTCTCCTTGGCTTGACTACAACCATGCTGGTCTTCTCGAGTTCCTCAAGTACCCCAGGCACTCTCGTGGTCCCATTGCTTTCTTGGCTCCTCCTTTATTGTCATTGCTCAAGAGTCTGCTGGTATAGGTCACCCAGCCACAAAATGTAGATAGCAAACATGCCGTATGCCAGAATCTTCTGTCTTTCATATTCTGCTTACACGTTGGACTTAGATCTAGAATACTGTGTAATGTACTCACGGATGTTTTCAGTTTATGTCTCTATGTTTATTTTTTAGTGCAGTCACTCCTTGGTACTCAACTGTTTCAGAACCAAAACTGATTTGGTACTTGATAAATTCAATGGAAGAATTTTGTCAGATTTGTCATGTGTTTGGTACTTGATGCTCAAGCTAAACTTGTCAGTGTCAGTTACTGTGACTTGCTATTCTTGCCAGGCAAAATAATTTGTTTGGTATTTGTCATCTTGGATACTCATCACACTTCCTGGAACCAATGAATGCTGACTATCACAGTGACACAGTGTTTGACTTCCTACTAGAAAGTATATGCCTCAAGACTAAAGGTTCTGCCTGTTTTGTTCAGGGGTGTACTTCTAAGGCCTGTTGCCTATATAGGTGTTCAAGGAATGGGTAACGTGTTGGAAGAGAATGATGGTCTCATGCCCACCTGCCTTCCCCAGGAAGCTGTGTCCCTCTGCAGTCACTCTGGCTGCTTGGCACCTCTTTCAGGAGATGAGGAGCTCTAGGATCTGCTGGGCACAGCAGAGTGGGTGAAGAGGGAGGAGAGAGGTCATAGAGTGGGAGAAAATACAGTACCTGCAAAAGACACACCTAAGCAAGGGTGGGGATCCAAAATATACAGAGAGCCCTTAGAATTTGGCCACAGGAAAAAGGAAAGCCCAATTAAAACATAGGCCAGTGGCAGAATGTAGCTAATGGTACATTGTGTGCTCAGCATGTGTGAGGCCCAAGTTCAAACCTGGGGTTTGAAGTAACTAAAGGTCACAGATCTGGACAGATACCCCTGCAAGGAATAAGACAGTAGTCTCCCCTTATTAGCAGTGTATATTTCCAAGGTTTCAGTTACCCAAAAGTCACCATGGCCCCACAATATTAAGTTGAAATTCTCAGAAATAAACAGTTCCATGAAAGTTTTTAAGTTATGTGCCATTTGGAGTAATGTGACAAACTCCCATGTCCTCCAGTCTGGGCAAGAGTGACTCCTTTGTGGCCGGGCGTGGTGGTGCATGCCTGTAATCCCAGCACTTGGGAGGCTGAGGCAGGAGGATCAGTGTGAGTTCAAGACCAGCGTGGGCTACAAAATTGAGCTCAAGGCCAGCCTGAACTGTACAGTGAGACCCTGTCTCAAAAAGAAAAAAAAAAAGAGTGACTCCTTTGTTCTGAGCCTGGGCAGCTCTGCATATGCTGCCTGTCCTTTGGCCTTCAGCTGCCATCTTGGGCATGCACATACTGGTATAAGGAGCCTTTCTTTCACTTAGTACCAGCCCCAAGTACAAAAGCAGAAATTCTGGCAACTTGGATATACTGAGGAAAGACATACTGAGCTTCCTTTAAGTAAAAAGGTGACTAACTAGACTTAAGATAAAGGAAATTATGCCAAGGTTGCTAAGATCTATTGTAAGAATGAGTCTGTGACATTGTGAGGAAGAAGAAAGAAATAGCAGCTAGTCTTGTGGTGCCTCGAACTGCCAGTGTGGGACCACAGTATGTGATAAATGCCTCATTATAATGGAAAAGGTATTCACTCTACAGTGCTTGATACAATCCATGGTCTTGGACATCCACTGGGAGTTGGAATCCATGCTTCATGGATTAGGAAGAGCCACTATGTACAAGTAGTAAATAAACATAAAGATGTAATCAGGGAATTACAAATGGGATATAACTGTGCACCTATGACAATGGCCAAAACCCAAACTACTGGCAACACCAAATGCTGGTGAGGATATGGAGCAACCCATTGCTGGTGGAAAGGCAGAGACTGTCTTTCCCTTCCATCTCTAAATTCTTCTTCTTTTTTATTTTTTTTCTTTTGGTGTTACTGGGGATTAAACCCAGGACCTTGTGCTTGCCAAGCAAGCACTTATTCCACTGAGCTATCTCCCTGACCCCTGTCTTTCCATTCTGAAAGACTCTTTGGTGGTTTCTTATAAAATAGAACATACTTTTACTGTATAATCATCAGTCACACACTTGGTATTTCCTATGCCTACCCCAACTACTGCACAGATATTGATTCATAATTGCTGAAACTTAAAATTAACGAAGATGACCTTCAGTAGGTGACTGGATAAATATACTATGGTATGTCTAGGCAAGGGAATATTACTCAGCACCAAAAAGAAATAAACCATCAAGCCATGAAAAGACTTGGAGCAGACTTAAATACATCTTACAAATGCAAGAAACCCATCTGAAAAGGTTACACTCCATATGATTCCAACTGTAAGTCATTGTACAAAAGGCAAGACTATGGAGACAGAGAAAAGACCAGTGGTGGCCACAAGTTAGGAGTGTGGAGTGATGGACAGGAGGATCACAGAGGTGCATAGGGTAGCGAGTGAAAATATACTCAGTGCGACACCCTTATGATCATGAATGGCCGCCGTTACACATCTGTCTGAACCCATAGAGTGCACATCAAGGACGAACCCTAACGTAAGTTATTAAAATTTGAGTAACAATGACATATCAGTGTAGGTCACTAATTCCAACACACATATCACTCTAGGGGTGGGAGGGGCCAGGGTAAATGCTTTCAGGACTTTCTACTCAATTTTGCCATGAACCTAAAGCTGTTTAAAAAAAAAGTCTTTGTGTGTGTGTGTGTGTGTGTGTGTGTGTGTGTGTGTGTGTGTGTGTATGGTATCAGGGATTAAACTCAGAACTTTGTGCTTGCCAGGCAAAAACTCTGTTTTTTATAAAGCCCTTTGCAAGTAATAGATCTGTAGGCTCTGGATGGCTATTTTTCTCCTATCCAAAGGAGCCACGGCCTCTCCCAGAGATGAGATGCTTCTAGAACAACTTTCATCTCCAAACTCTCAGGATGGAAGAAGGCCCTACGTACCTGAGGGTGCAATGTCAACATGCGGGGGGACCCTCTACAGTTACCCTAAACTTGTTCCTTGCCTGCTGAACTGAAGAAGAAGGGCAGAAAAAGAAGAGAAAGACTTCCAGCTGTCACCTACACCCCCTCACCATGTAATCCAAAAGCCTCAGGGGAATCAGGTCCCTGTGCCCTGGGGTGGGGTTGGGGAAAAGCCATGGCAACTCTTTCCTAAGGACAGTTCACCTCACATATTGCTACCCTCATCATTGTTCTAGTAAATGCCGCTTCATTCTTGCTGACAGACAACAGAAGGTCTCTCTGTGATAAATCGTCCCTGGAACTATGCTAGGCAACATGTATCTATTATCTCATTACCCTTATGATACAGGTTCTATTACATAAGAAATCAAGCTGCTTGTCCAAGACAAGAAGGCAGATCTCTCAAACTCAGCAGCTTCCACCTATAGCCAATAGGCTCTTGGGCAAGCCATTGACCAAAATCCAGCCACTGGCCACCTTGCCTACTGGTGCTAAGGATGAATCAGGCCACAAGATAGGGTTCCTTTTTATAGTTTACAGCCCTGAAGGGTGAAGCTCTGAAACACATTCAAGCCGTGTGCGAGTTTTTGTTAGGATAGAATGGGACTGAAGTACCTGGAGAAATGGCAAGGCAGAAGATTATTATTCTCACGTAGTTTCAGTATGGGTTGTGTCAAAGGGTTTCTGTGCTGGAAGCTAGGTTCCCAGCATGACAGGAGAGGCATTAAAAGGCAGGGCTTAGCGGAGGTGGGCAGGTTATTGGAGTGGTTTCCTCAGAGGAAGTGAATGCTGGTCTCTTAGAGCCTGGTGTTACTAGGAGATAAAGACTGCCCATCCTCGGTCTCTGGTTTTCTGTCTTGCCATGTGTGTGATCTCACTGTGACACATCCGCTACGAGGCCCTCACCAGAACCAAGCAGAAGCTGGGCTGATGTCCTTGAACCTTGAGGGTAATGAGTTACATTAACTTCTTGGTCTCATGCATTTTGTTTCAGCAATGGAAAGCACTAACATACACCTCAAAGCAGAAATAAAACAGGAAAGGTACAAGAGATACTGTGAAAGAATCTGTCCAAAGGGAAGGAACAAGTGGGATGAGAGAAGGACAAAAGAAAGAGAAAAAAAAAGGAAGGAAAAAGATTTATGTTCATGTATATACACAGCATAGCATTGATAATGGCATTGCTGATTTCTGCTGGTGATAAATCATCGCTAGAACTGTGCTAGGCAATGTGCATCTATTATCTCATTACCCCTATGATATAGGTTCTGTTACACAAGCAAAGAGAAGTTAATGCTTAATTTTTTCTTCTCCTTTTTAATTATAACTTTCTTGAAATATCCGTTTTTCATGCTTATGTCTGGTAATCGAAACTACTAACTTGAAGATAACGTTATGCAATATAACATTGTTGAATTTATTGTTTTGTTTAGTGAAATTCTGTATTGTTTCTAATTTTTTTCACTGTTTTTTTTATTTTCTTAAAAAAAATGCCTTAAGAAATTGTGAGTTCTGGGCTGGCCTGATAGCTCAGCAGACTAACATGCCTGCTTATGCAGAGTGCAAGGACGGGGGTTTGATCGCCGGTGTGCCATTCTAGCCTTGCCTGCGGGGCACACTGAGCCAGTGATTGAGACTGGGTGTGGTGGCATGTACCTGTAATCCCAGCACTTGGGAGGCTGAAAAACAGGAGAATCACTACAGAGTCTGACCTGCGTAGTGAGACCCTATAGACCCTGTCCTACATAGAGAAAAAAAGAAAAAAGAAATTGTGAGTTCTGACCAGTGACTCTGAAATTGCTTTAATTTCCTGGATAAGACTGTTTCCAGGGGCTGGCAAGATAGCTCAGTGGACTAAAGCACCTGCTTACGCAAGCATAGGCAAGTCGGGGACCATGGTTTAATTCCCTGGAACCATAGGGCTGAGCTGGTCACACACACACACACACACACACATACACACACACACACACACACACACACACACAAAACAAAACTTTCCAAATTTAACTTTCAAACTCCTTTTCATAGTTTAGGGAAAGCTCTACACATTTACAGGTAAAGCTAAGTGACAGCTGAAATGGAGTGAATTCTTGCCAAAATCATTCCTTTTTGAGTGGACATAAAGAGAAAGGACCAGGAAACTCAAGGATCGCGCAGCTACCAGAGAGGCTGCAACTTGACTGTTCTTCTTAAACCCCTCTTAGCCTCAGTGATATTTTTCTTCTTCCTTTTCATTGTCAGCCATGAAGGAAAGGATGAGATGAAAAGATGTCTTAGGAGACAACTTTACATTTTTCAGTTCAAGTTAAGTTCATGAAGGTAGCATTTAAAGTAACCCTGATAACAGATCTTCAGATTAAATATATTACACTCAATGTAACACCATCATCCTGCCAACATGGCCCCTCCTCAACTTTTATAATTGAGAAATTAATGCAGTACTTGACATATTGATATTCTTGTTCATCCCTGAGCATGCTTGGGGGTTGCATGTGGACTGGAAGGTGTAGTTCCAGATCTTGATCTTAGGGGTATTAGAGGAGATTTAGGGGTCACCTAGTATGTGAGCATCAAAATTTGTAGGTTTGGGGCCCCTGGGTCCTCCTCCTTTTCTCTGGCTCCTCCCTTCTCCGATATCTGGTTATGCTGCCACCGTTTTTCTGAGTCCCTAGAGACAAGTTTAGCTCTGTCAGCAAGTGGAGATGAAAATCGAAAGCTGTTACAGAATGCCAGGCCTTGCTGTGCTCACCCCCTGAGCTGGCTCTGTGTTCTTGGACTCGTCCCCTAGCTGTGATCTTGGAGGAAGTGTGTTGCCCATCAGAGCATGAATCCCACAAGGCTGGTGCTCCTCAGGGCTGAGTGGAATGCCCATGAGAAAAGAAATACGTAAGGTCAGGAAAGGAGATGGAGAAAGACGTCTAAAGCCTCTTTTTAAGTACCTGGGAAAATGGAGGAGGAAAAAAAAATGATTATTTCAATTACTATGAAAACTTATTTTATTAGAAGATGAAGATCCACCATTGATACTCAAAAGCCCCCAAAGCAGGATCCAGCAGTCTAATACCCCTGTCTCCAGGCAGGAAGAATGAGTTATTAAATTGGAAGATGAAGATTTTGCAGTTCGGTTAACTGCATCTGTTATAAAAAGAAATATGTGTGGATGCCTGACCCATCCCCATTAAGATGCCTCTCGCCAGGCCCCTACCATGAGTATCTTTAAGGGTTTTGATCTGCCCCTTTTCACATTTCTGTGCTGTATGAAAATTCAGGAATAAGAAAGAGAAGCCAGCAAATTAAATGCAAACCAGATTTTTATTATTAAAAAAACCCCCAGTTGCATATAGTTCAATTGTTGCAAACTGCGACAATGTAAATGCGGTGCATTCTTGTGTATAACAGCTCTTCCTTCCGCTCCCATGGCAGCCTCAATAACGCTGCGCTTCTGTTCTGCATGAATAAATATGTATAAAATGTAACGCTGCAAAGAAATAAAATCTGATAACTGAGAGATACCATTTCTTAGATTCTGGGAGCAACATGAGGCACCAGCTTTTCTGAGTCTTTAGTATTTATGTGTGGAGCCATTGAAATGATAATGTAGAATTTATTATTTTTTTTCTCAGGGGCAAGTAATTTCCAGCTGTCCTCCCGGGCATTCAGGCCTAGAGGTTCGGTGAGCTAGCTACCTTCACGCTTTGCTTTTTGAGTGGGATCTGTGGCTGTTGGCCTATTTTCCCAATTCAGGCCATTTTCCCCCACTCATACCAGGCCTGATGTTTGAACCTATGGCCTTTGCACTGAGTTACACTGCAGTCTAAGACAGGGTCTCACTAAGTTGGTAAGTTGCCCAGACTGAGTTTGAACATGCAATCCTCCTGCCACAGCTTCTCAGAGTGCTGGGGTGGCTGGCTTCTACAACCACCCCTGGCTTCCCCCTCAGGCCTTACACTAGTGGGAACCTGGGCACATGTTTTTCTTTTAAGACAGAAGATGTTCACGTGTGAGGTTTTTTTTTTTTCCAAACTAAGAGCACAGTACTCTGGTGTAACTGCAGTGTTGGCATTTTGTGATAAATACGTGGGCTTCGGGTTGCAGTTTGGACATCCATCTCTAAAGGGTTCCCCATCACTGCCTTATACCCACAGCCTCTAAATCTTCTCACTGCCGTGGGAACCAACCTCACTAGTGAAGTAATGCATGCTTTTGGGAAGCGAGCGGCACACTGCCTTGTTACCACTGAGGCTCACGCTCCTGATGAGCAGAAGAGTCAGCAGGTTCCCTGGGTGAGGACGCCTGCTGCCATGCACACCAGCTCACAAAAGGTAGCCACACCCCTTCCGCTCCAGAGGCAAGCGGTCTATGGGGTTGTGTTTTAGGAATGACTTTGATATGAGCTAATTGGTCTTTTAAAGAGAAAGTTGCTTATACAGTTTGGTATTTTCTGTCATAAGACAGTCTTAACTTGCTGTCTGTCACCTGTAAGGCAGAGGCTGGTGGCCTCAGACTGTCCTGGAGCACGGTGAAGCTTCACGTGTGCCTCATGATCCTTCGTGGTTTTCTGGGTCCCCACCACCACCACCAGGTGAACCTTTCCAGCCGTTCTAGATGTGCTTTGCTAGACCTATGCACTCCAACTCCAACAGCCTCTGCTCTGCACCTGCTCCTTTCCTACACATTCCTGGGCACACCACAGCCCCCGGTCTTTGCCCCTCTGGCCGGGCTGCCTGCAGAGACCAGGCGTCAGCAATTGCTCCATCGGCAGGCTGGTGTGGCATTCATGGTGAAAACAACAATGTCAAGTGTTCGTTGAATGGCTGAAGAATGCCCTTCCCAGGCCAGGCAGCACCCAGCTCACTCCTCCCTCGGGATCTGCCTCGCAATCTCATTCCAGGAGAAGGCTGCCAGGACAACATCTGAGGACACTCAAAAAGCCAGACGCTTGGGCAAGGGATCACTCTGCAGCAACAATGACGACGACGACGACGACGACGACGACCGTGGCAGCTGGGCAGTGGTCACGGGGCCTACCACCTCAGCTCACAGCCACGGCGGCGTGGGCAGACACGCTTTGTTGGGGATAACTCGTGTTTACAGTGCTTGGCTCATGTAAATAAACAGTGCTGGAAGAATAAAATTGTAAGGAAATAAATGAGCTGGGCATTGTTTCCTTTGCTATTCAAACAAAGCGATTTCTCAGGCGGGACCAAGACGTTAGCTTTCTTGCGTGAAGTCAAACTTGGTTTGTTAACAAGAAAACAAGCAAGTTATCATTCATGTGCAGAGCAGAAAAGAAGACTTGGGAGTTTGGTTAATCCCTTAGCTTCCCTGGCCTCTGTGTGGCCCTCAAGTAGTAGTTTAAACTGTCTGGGCTTGGCTGCTTATCTTTGAAATGAAGAAAATGACCAAGGCCCTTCCTTCCTCCTTCCTCAGCCCTCCTCTGGATCTAAATACCTATCACATATTAGCTGTTTTAATTACGGGCCCGCCTTCGAGGCATTCATTCTGCCCTTATAAAAAATGCTAGGTGGACATTGGTGTTTGGGACTTTTCTCTCCAAACCCTGCTTCTTACTGAGACAGGTCATGTGGTCAGTAGGCAACTAGGCAGGGAGGCCAATCCCCAGGAGGCCGGCAACCTCGGCCACTCTGGCTGTTCGTCCTTTCCCTCCCTATTCTTGAGCATCCTGCGAGGAACACAGACTTTGGAATAAAGAAAGTGCTGTGTGTTGTGGTTTGTGTCTAGTTGTCCCCCCAAAGCTTCATGGAGTCATTGGGCGGGGACTGCTGGAGTTTGAGACTTGGTCCATGATCCCTGGGATTATAGTACTGATGGGATTATGGGTGGAAGTGCTTCTGGGATTATGGGTGTAGCCTGGGGCGGGAGCTAAGGCGGAGAGCCTGAATGTAATATAAAGAGAGACAGAGAGACAGACTGGAGCTCTAGCTGTTGCTGTTGCTCTGCTGCCATGTTGGTTGGCTACCTCTGCCACCATTTTGTTGCTGCTCTGCCGCCATGAACTGGATGCTCTCCGCCCTGCTCCACTCAGCCTTGGGCCAGCCAAATATGGACTGAAACCTGTACGAACTGTGAGCTAAATAAACCTTTCCTTCCTTCATTTTGAGTGTTGGGTATTTGTTCCAGCAACAGGCAAAAAGTAACTAAAACACTGTGCTTGTGTCACTGAAGGGCAGCTGTATTTTACTAGGAGTCAGGCCCTGCAGGGCCTGCTGGGTGTGACAGCACATGCCTGTAATCTCATCAGAGGGGAGGCTGAGCAGGAGGATCACAGCAAGTTCCAAGCCAGCCTGGGCCATATAGTGAGCTCGAGTTGAGCCCGTACTACAGAGTGAGATCCTGTTTTGCAAAAAAAGAAAAAAAAAAAAATCAATCAATCAGTCAATCAATTGAAATAAATAAAAAAAGGCAAGCAAGCAAGCTGCTGGGCTACACAGAAGCCTTGAGAGCCTGGGATGAGCACATGCGTTGGGCTTCGGTGGCCTCCGGTCAGTTAGCTAAACTCAGCCAGGGCTCAGACAGCTGAAGGGCAGGCCAGTGAGCTGAGAGATAAAGGGAGATACCCCGCCGGGAGCCAATCGCCTGGAAGCCAGTGTCCAGAGGAGGGGAGGAGGGATCACTGGCAGCGGTGCAGGCTGCCCACCCGGGCCTGTTAGGAAACCGCGGGGACAGCCCCCCCCCCCCCCCCCCGTGTGGCAGCCGGGCTTTCCTCCCAGCGAGCGTGAGTGTGTTACATAATTGCTGCCTGGCATCTCAGGCGCGCCTCGAGGTGGGATGTGGGGCCTGGGGAAACGGCAGGCAGGCAGGCAGGAGAGCAGAATGACTGGCTCTTTACAGGACCCTATCTTCATACCGGACTCGCCTCCCTCGCCGCTGCCAAACCTAAAGTGACCCAACTGGAACTGTAGCTTAGCTATTGCGGTGGTATTGGAGGCTTCTCGAGAGCACTGACTGCCTCGACAGGACAGAGAATGGTGAGAGCAACCTCACCTCCCGGAACTGAGAGCTGCGGAATAGAGGAAGGGGAAGCAGGATGGCTCAGTGGTCTAAAGCGCCTGCAGGCAGCTGCAGGGACGGCGGTTCGATCCCTGGCACCACATGCTGCACCAGCCCTGCCCTCAGGACAGGCTGAGCGGGCCATAAAAATAAACAAACAAACAAACAAAAGTTCTGAAACAAGAAAAAAATAAAATTAAATTAAAATTTAAAAAAAGAAAAGAAAAAAGAGGGAGGGGCTGGCTGTATAACATGGTGCTGGGGGCCTCCACGTGTGACTTATCCTGCAGGTCTGATCAAGGCTTTGAGGAGAGACTGGCTGCTTGGGGGAAGGGCTTTGAGAGGTGGCAGGGTGGTAGGTCCCCAGCTCTGGGTGGCACCGGCATACTCATTTGCCTCAGTTTACCCAACTTGCGGAGTTTGACTGTGTGTGTTGTACACACGTGACTCAGTAGCAGAGAGGAGATTGAAACTCAGTGAGGGAGAGAAGATCCGCTCCCCAGAGGAACCCGTCTCACAGAAGCATCAAAAGAAGTGGAGGCACAAGGGCCTGCTTGCTGGTCCCGCCCGTGGGGCGCGCTGAGACGGCAACTGACACTGGGTGTAGTGGCCCACGCCTGTTACCTCAGCACTTGGGAGGCTGTAAACAGGCAGATCACTATGAGTCTAATCTAGTAGGGAGACCCTGAACACCCTGTAGACCCTTCCCTAAGTGGTAACAACCACGAGATTATCAAGCCCCATCTCCTCAGCCTACAGAAGCAAATACACATGGCAGGAGAGGTGAGGCTGCCTTCTGAATCCTACTCGCTCATTGAAGGAGGGAAAGGACTGCTACCGAGGTGTCCTTACTGTGCCACCCTACCCTTACCCCAGGCAGGGAGGGCGGGAGAGCAGGCCTAGGGATATGCAACTCCAGGTCTTGGGCTACACTGGCTGGAAAATCAAACTGCGTGACTGAACCTGCATCGGTAGCAGCCGTGCAGTTATCTGAGATCTACGTGGGACGGATAGGAGTTTTAATTAGCAGGGCCTCCTCATCTGGGGAAAAATGTTTTCTGGGATACTTACTGCATTATAAAATAGGATAAAATTCTACCTTAACAAAGTGGTCATTTTCCTGGCAGAGGTGCTGGTTACCATTTGATGTGCTTAGTGTAACAGACAATACTGGTCCTTTGGCTGTCTCAGACCAGAAAAAAGATCACCACATGTGCCCAGGATTGGCTTCAACTAGAAAGAGCCCCACCCAAACTGGCCTGAGCAAGCAGTGTGTGGCCAGCCACCAGCAGGGCTGCCTCACTCCTGGAGCTGTGTGCGGCATGGGCCCGGAAGACAGTGGGTCATAAGGCATGTGACAGGGCTTGGAGCCAACACCCAGGAGACTTTGGGGAGACCTGGTGAAGCAGAGAGAAGCCCCAAGTGGGCTCCCTCTGTCCCAGGCTCAAATGTCTGTGTACAAATGTGAAATACAGGGTTACTACTCCAGCAGGAAGATCACAGAGGGCCCTGCATGGCCACCCTGTCGTGTCAAGTCAGAATGTGTTCAAAACCACTCCTGAGGCACCTACATTCTGCTTGACACTCGGGACAGCATGCTTTTAGGACAATCCTGTGCATACAGCTAGCCCTCCATATCCCCAGGCTCTGAATCCATAGATTCAGCCAAACTCAGATGGAAAACATTTGAAAAATAAAATTGCGTCTGTACTGAACACGTACAGATATTTTTCTTGTCATTCTTCCCTAAACAATGCAGCCTAACAACTATTTACACAGCATTTACATTGTATTAGATATTATAAGTAATCTAGAGATGATTTCAAGTGTACAGGAGGATGTGCCTAGGTTATATGCAAATATTGTACGATTTTCTACAAGGGACTTGAACATTCATGTAGGTCCTGGACCAATCCCTGAGGGCCCCCCGAGAGAGGACTGGATTAATTTGGGTCCTCACACCCACTGAGGCCTTTCCAGAGCAGAGTGTCTACCCCTCCACTAAGCAGGTGGCTCTGGAGACATTCCAAGGTGGTCTGTGTCCCCCCCTGGGGTCCAGGGCCGTTCTCCCTGTCCTCTTGTGTTCCTGTGAGGTCTTTCTCCTCCTTCCAAAGTCTTCCGCATGGGGCAGCTGCAGTGGAGAAATGGCTGCATTTGCTCATCTGCTTGCTCTTCTCTGCCACCCTCCAGCTGGCTGCAAGCTTCCTGAGTGTGTTATCTTGTCCATGGGTGTAATTTCCGGAACCTAGAGCCATGCCAGGCATCTAGGGAATACGAGACACTTGTTCAGAGAAAGAATAAGTGAGACCTTTTAGAATCAAAGAGTTCTCCTCTTGGGAGATGCCTCTCTATGGGGGTTCGCTCTGTAGATTAACAGCTGTTTCTGCATGGAACACATGCCATCAAGTCCTTCATGGATGGCCTTGGCCCGACAAGATGATCAGGAATACAGTGATAGGGGACGGCAAGATGGCTCAGCAGTCTAAAGTGCCTGCTTAGGCAAGCTTAGGCAACTGCAGGGACTGTGGTTCAATCCCGTCCCTGGTACCACATGCTATGCCAGCCCCACCCCCAGGGCAGGCTGAGCAGGCAATAATAATAATAATAATAATAATAATAATAATAATAATAATGAATACAGTGATAGAGTATAGTGATCAGGAATGAGGTCATGGGGTCAGATCCTGTGGACAATAGGAGCTGTCCTAAGCCTCAGTTTCCCCAGCTTTAAAATGATGCTGACAGTAGTGACCCATGCATCACAGTCAGGGTTTGCAGGGCAAAATATTCAATACAAGGCCCAATTTCTAGAATTATTTTATAACATTCACCCAAAGAGTTCATGCAAGAGAGTGTGGACAGCTGTTCACATACGAGAGACCCCCAAAAATCCAGCT
This sequence comes from Myocastor coypus, assembly GCA_004027025.1. NCBI lineage: Eukaryota > Metazoa > Chordata > Mammalia > Rodentia > Myocastoridae > Myocastor > Myocastor coypus. The sequence goes on along the minus strand of PVJA010000538.1, from coordinate 82,619 downwards.
GAGGGCCTGGGTCCCACAGTAATTTCCTGCACAAGTCCAGCCGAAGGCCTACAGGCCACAACCATGTCTCATGCAGGTCCTCTTCATAGATCTGCACTGGGAAAGGCCCCAAGGTCAGTGCTAGAAGCCAGAATGCTTATGCCAACAGGCTGAGGGATCTGCACTGGAGCCAGGAAGTGGTGCTCAAGGTAAGGACCAGAGCGGCCTCAAAAGAACTATAGCCATCCACAGTAACCATGGGGACCTGAGCTTCTCTGATGATCACAGCTGAATTCTTTTCAGGAAAACCAGCGCGACAAGCTTCTCCCGGAAAACCAATAGCTCGTCACCTTCCCCTCCAGTTCTCTTGTGATGCTGTTGGCAACAATCCTCAGGTGGGCTTTCCACATCCAACACCACACGGATTCTTCCCATCAAGGTGTTCCAAGCTGCCCATTACTTAATCCACCACACCGTGTTATGTTGTAAGAATGAAAGCGCTAGCCTTCCTGTTGCCGTCGCCATCATCCCTTGTAGCATCTTATGGTATAGTTGAAGCAGCATGCTGAGATCTGGGAGCTTCTCTGGTGTGACATCACTGGCTGTATGCCGGGATTAGAGAATCCTTTTCACCTTTGTCTTGTATAATTTTTCTGTTGCTTCTCCCCCTCTTTTCACCCAATTTTTCAGGAAAAGGGAAGCACGTAGAACAGGGATCTGCTCTGCTTCCTTTCAAGGGAGAAAACTGAGACCCAGAAACATGGGGCAGCCTTGCCATGCCCACACAGCCTGCTCTGAGCCAGGTCAACATGGGGTGGGTGGAGCCTTCCTGAGTCACCCACCCACCAGTCTGTCCATGGTCATTCTCACAAGGTATCGGGACCGAGGCATGATAGGAGGACTTGGCCATGGGTTGGGGTAGGGAGGCAGGAATCTTCCCTCTTTGACTGCAGAGACCAGGCCAGGGTAGGAGTGAGAAACTCGGCCCAGGGCAAAGGGCACAGGGAGTCCTTGAACATGAAGAAAAGGGAACATGGTTCTAGGAGAAAAGAAACTATGGTGTGAGGCTATGAAGGTGTGTTAGATATAGTTTTCACCTGTACTTTTACTGTGTTGACATCTGGGTACCTCACTGACCCTGGGTAGACTGCCCTGCTCAGGAACAGCTAATTCCAGAAACACTGCCATTCCCGACAGCACTACCCCTTGTCACTTTCAGGCGCACACCAGCCAGGCTCTTACGCTCCAAGCCACAGTCCACCTTCCTGGGGAACTCCAGGGCCAGACACTGGCTAACTAAGGAGAGCTCCTACTCCCTGGAGCTGGCTTGAATTATTCACATGAGCCAATTCTAAACCCACTCACCCTGCTCTGCCTATACCTTCCCAGATGCTACTGGGAAATGAACGGGATCCCGGACAAAACACCAAATAAGACACAGAGTTTAGGGTCAAAGTGTGGTGTTTTGTTTACTGGCGTCTGCAGGGGATTTGGGTCCTTTTTGTTTCTTTTCTGCAGGGCAGTGTTTCATTGGAAATCGGCTTGAAAGTGAGGTTACTAAAGCAGCACAGTGGTGAAGGGGGTATCCAGATTTCAAGTGGGGCCAGGGAGTTCTGGCAAAATTTTCCAAGTCCCGTATGCTCTGGTGACATTATGTTCTAGCTGTGCCTGTACCTAGCTGAGGTCAGCAGCAGCAGCTTCCTCAGGGAGCCTAGCTGCACAGTTAACCGCAGCTGCCCGGTTGCACCCACCCCAGGAGGTGATTCCCCTCAGGATGGTGGCTCCTGCTCCCATTTTGCTTTCTCTCCTTGGTGTCTCTCAGGGTGGCCCTGTGTGACATGCCAAGCCTCTTCTTCCTAGAGATCTTCAAGAAAGGCTTCCTTCGTGACAGTCATCTTGGTGTCTGTACCTGATTAGAGCCGAGCCCAGGCACCCTGCGGACATCTGTACAAGGCAGGATGATAAGGTTGCTTAGAGCTTCAGAAATTCAGGACTGGGAGGATCCCTATCAGGATGATGTCCTTGATCAAACCCTTTCTGTGTGGGAGCAGCCCCCAGGCTCCAGGTGGGGTCTGATGCCTCTTCCCCACTCAAAGCAGCTGGAATAGTGTTTGTCACTATCACCTCCACTTCCTGTCACACCCCGCATACACAATCCTACAGTGGCTACTCACAAGCTGCCACCAAAGTCCACGGTGTGCCCCAAGGGGTTATGAACAGATCTGAAATGCCCCATCTCTGCATTCCTCTCAAGACGGTATCTGTATGCTTAAGATAAAGGAATATATAGAAAGACAAAGGTGGCACAAAATTAGTTCCTTCAGCAGACAAATCTGCTTCTGAACCACTCTGCCAACCTGCTAATGAGTCGTCTTGAACCTTGTGCCGTGTTACCTCTAATTTTGCAGCCTGCTAGGATGTGAGTTCTGTGGACAGCCTCACATTTGGTTCAGAATTATAGGCTGAATTGCCGCTCACTCCTATTATTGTGCTGTCAATCTTGGATTAGCACATTATAATATGGTACACTGAATGCATCTGTTCCGTAGATCGCAGGGCGGCACTGTCATTTGTTGAATCATTTTGTCTTATATGATTGTTAAGCAATTATTTTATCTCAGGCAGCTTAAGCGTTGACACTGTATACTATTTACCAGGGCTACAAAAGGAGAGGCAAAGAAATCGGCACCACCAGCTGTGGTGTTCACATATTTGGGTCCCAGTGCAAAGGCTTCCTGCGTGCTGGACGTGCAGCCTCCCCTCTGGGAAGGCGGCTGTGGAAGGGGATGATGGAGCAGGCGCATCCCAACTCTACGCTGAAGCTTGCGAACCTGGAGCCAGTTGACGAGTCATGCAGGCAAGGCCCTCCATGGGCACGGGCTAAGCTGGCTGTCTTCAGGCCGCAGAGGGGCTCACTCCCAGATCTTGAACGTGCTCTTCTTTAGGGTGAACATGAAATGCCCCCAGGTCCAGTCCCCAGTGAAGCAGTCACAAAGGCTGGAGAGCTGTAATTTGAGATCCGAAGCCCAAGTTGTGAGAGAGACTCTCCTAATTAGTCAGACAAGGCAGAGTAGGAAGTTGCTAAAGCTACCTGGCAGGGCTTGGAGAGCGCTGTCACCAGCACAATGACGGCACTGCCTTCTCTGCTGAGCCCATTTTAGTGTCAGCACATGTGTCCTCCTGTCCCAATGTGACAGTAGGATGCACTACGAGGTAGAAGCTGGTGCCTGGCACAACCGAGGCTCTGAAAGGCGCAGTAGGATCAGGTGGACCCAAGACTCCCTCTGTTCACACCTGTGGGGACATCTGGGCAGAAGGGGCACCGCTGCCAAGGGTCAGTGTCCACCCTTTGACCAGACAGTTTCCTTTTCTTCTCCTTTGAGCCCAGTTCCCGCTTGTGCCTAGCCTTCATGCAGTAAGTTTAGCTCAGCACCTTCTCTGTAGGCCCTCACTGTCCTCTTCTTAATTTCGCTGCATGCTGCAGTGTGAAATTTGCTCCCACATTTGTCCTGTTCCCTTGGCTCCTCTGGACAAGCCCTCTCCCTTCCTCTCTGCTCATCAGACCCAGCCCAGCCTCCAAGGGACAGACAAGCTCATTTCATCCAGAAATCTCTGCCTATCTATTCTGTGGTTGTTTTGGGTCTTTCGAGACTGGTTGTGTGTGTGTGTGTGTGTGTGGCTCAGGCTGGTCTTGAGCTCACTATGGAGCCCAGCCTGATCTCAAACTTGTTATGATCCTTTGCCCTCAGCCTCCTGGGGACCGGCATTACGGGTGTGCATCACTTCACCTGAGTCCAGCTCTGTCTTGAATCATGGTGGCATTGACTGTCAGTAATTATCCCGTTACCTCCAGCACAGGGCTCTACCCACCCCTCCTCCAGAAGTGAACAGCTGCTGGGAGTAAGCACAAAATGTCACATCTCTTCACACACTTTGCGGCATTCGTCAGTGCGAGTGGGGATCACAGTCTTACAGGCACCACCTCACTTGACGGTGGTTAGTAAAGACAGTGTTTATCTGTTGAGCACACTGGAGTGCTGAGGACTTCGTGTGAACTGCCCTGTTTCTTCTTTGCAATAATCCCATGTCCTAGTCTGCTTTCTCTTGCTATGAAAGGGCCAGGCAATGTACGGTTCTCTCTGTGTGAAGATGTACTGTACATGAGAAAAAAAAAAAAATAGAATCCAGTAGCTCATAGCTAGGAGCCTAGAAGCCCAAGCAAGACTAGGTGGCCCATCTGTGTGGGCTCCGTGGGAGTGTCCCCGAGGGTGGTCACAGGATAGGACAGGAATTCAGAAAGACTTCCGGGTCTAGGTCTGCTCTATTTATAATAAGTTGATCTTTTTTTTTTAAGACAGGGTCTCGCTATGCAGTTGAGGCTGGCCTTGAGCTCACTTTTGTAGCCCAGGCTTGTCTCGAACTCACACCAATCCTCCTGCCTCAGCCTCCCGAGTGCTGGGATTACAGGTGTGCACCACCAGGCCCGGCTAACAAGTTGATCTTGAGAGAAGAAACTCACTAGGGTCTGTGAGAACTATGTTAGTCCCTGCTGAGGCTACTGTGCTCAGGGTCCAACTTATCTTCTGTGAGCTCTGCCTCTTAAAGGCTCTGCCAGACCACCCCTTGAAGGAAGGTGGTACTTAGGTGAGAATTGAGCTGCTAGCACATAAAGCACTTCTATTCAGGAGCAGCTTGTAAGGCGATGCCTATTATTCCCCATTGTACAGATGTGGAAACTGAGGTTTTCTGAGCTTAGGGTCATCAGACAGCATAGGGCTGCTACAGAATTCAGGGTCAGGTCTGGTGACCTCCACATCTTCCCTTCCCTGCAATCCACCCAAGCGGCACCCTTGCTCTGTATGCGGAACACTGAGGTAGGGTCTACTCTCATCTGTTCCGCACTGCCCCACACGCCATGCACCAGGTGTGTGATACAACTGTGATCCCTCTGGATCCTTTGACCAAACTGACACTTCTTTCTCCTCTTATTTATTTTTTTATTGAGGCAGGGTCTCATTATGTATCCCAAGCTGACATCAAAGTCATGATCTTCTGGGGGCTGGGGAAATAGCTCTGAGGCACAAGTGCCTGCCTGGCAAGTGCAAGGTCGTGAGCTTGAACCCTGGTCCCACAAAAAAAAAAAGAAACCTAAGTTACAAAGCCATGATCTTCTGGCTGCAGCCTCTTGAGTGCTGCAGTGACGGGGTGCCACCATGCCTGGCTGGTGCTTGTCTTCTTGCTAAAGCAAAGCAGCTGTGTCCATCCTGCAGCCTACAATCTATGGCCTGTGGGCCACTTGCACCACCCCACCCCTCAGTGCTGGGAAATGAATCCAGGTCCTTCACACTGAGCTACATACCCAGACCTCTCCTGCCTTCCAGGACTCTAAAGCCAGGTCTCCTAAGTCACTAAGCTAACCAGGCAGGTCTTGAACTTACACCTCTCCTGCATATTAGCCACCCAGAGGCTGAGAATTATAGGCATGGGCTGCAACACCTCTCTTTTTCTTTCACAATATCATAATAACAAAAATTTCTAAAAAAGTTTTCATATATACACTATATATATATATATATATATATATATATATATATATATAATTCTATATAATAAATATGCCCCCAAACGATTCCTCCTTACTCCATGTAGCTCAGGCAAATCAAGAGGCTGGATGTACCCAGGAGTATGGGTAGAAAGTTTCTGAGGAAGTCCTGTGTGGAAGACATAGGAGAACAGACTCTGAGCTTGGCGTACAGCTCTGGCCTCTGTGTAATGAAAGCTGCTCCATCTGATAAAGGTTGCCGGTGATTTTCTGAATGAACTCACGAGACTCATGCAATCAAATGAATACTCCTCACCCTGGGGGCCTCCAGGGGGCCCAGCCCTGTGTCATAGGCATGTGGCCAGTGAGCAAGACACCTGGGCTTCTGTGCCGAGCTGCAGGTGACTCCAGGAATTGGTCTCACTACTTCCTATTTGTGGATGTCTAAGAAGCTGGTTTACTCGTCCTTTCCTAGAAGGTAGGCTCAACCCTGTTCTCTGGACCCTAGGTGTCATTAGCATGAATTATAAGCCAGGCACAATGGCTCATTTCTGTAAACCCAGTGCTCTGGGAAGCTGAAGCAGGAAGATTGCAAGTTTGAGCCTAAACTGGGCAATTTAGCAACTGACCAAGATCTGTTCCCCTCAGGAAAGAGACAGAGACAGAGATGGAGACAGAGACAGAAAGACTGAAGATATAGCTCCACATGACGGCACTGAGTTTAATCCCCAGTACTACGAAAATTATAGGTTAAGGGGGAAGTTTCATTCATTCATTCATTCATTCATCCACTCACTGATCCATTCATTCATTCATCAATTACTTATTCAGCAATGAAACCTTTACTAGACAAACACTGATGTGTCTCCCAGTGAAGTTCCTGAAGGTACTGGGGTTGCAGAATGAGTAAGAGTTTCTTACCACAAAGCATCCAGATTGCCCTCTGCTCTTTGCAGACAGGCAGGCAGGCAGAAGAGGACAGGAATAGCCAGCAACTGTGGGATGAATAGGTGACACACTTCTGGCAGAAGCCAGACACCTGGCCACCCAGGCTGGTCATCGAGAGTCCTTCCAGTGCAGCCCATTGCTTTTGCAATCTGGCCCTCAGTTGAATAGCATCCTATCATTCTAGCTTAGTGACTGGGGACCTTCCAGGTTTCTTAAATTCCCCTTGACCAGACTGGCTCACCTTGGAAACATAGGTGGCAAGTATGTCCGCCTTCAGAGATGTAAAGGCTGCATGTAATTGTGTGTCAACAGCATCAGGTTGTTCTGAAATCTGGGTCTCAGGTTGAGGAAGGTGCACAGACTCCTGCCACCCAGTGACTCTTTGGGGTGAGGCTATAGCCCCAATGCACACTCCTCCCCAAACACACACAGGAGGGTAAGAACTGGGGACAGGGATGAATTGGACCCCTTGGCTGAGACCCTGGCCCTGGGTGCACTGCACAGACTGCACTCTCATGAGGAGCAGAGGTGGGTGCCGGAAGCCCAGTGAACAGCCATGCTGCCGTGGGGGTCAGGAGGGAGAGGCTGGGGGCTGGGGGAGGGCCAGGGGCCCCCACGCGTACTACTTCAGAAAGAGTGAGTCCCTGGGCCAGTCATCCTCTAATTGTGACTTTTCTCTACTCATTTTACTCCCTGCAACTTGTATTTGTTTTCAATTCTCCAAAGTTGCTGGGTGCTCAGGAAATATTTTTATACTATTTACCAAAAGAAGTTTTATGTTGTTCTTACTTATAAATAAAAAAAAATAAATGATTTGGCTGGGAATATTGCTCAGTACTAAAGCACTTACCTGGCATCTGCGAGCCCTTGAGTTTGATTCCCAAAGGCACAAGACAAACACACCAATCATAAGAGCAACAGAAACAGTAATCTCAGCATTCAAGGAGACTGAGGCAGGGGAATTGCAAATACAAGACCTGGGGATGTAACGCGATTTGCCTTGCGTTCAATGCCCCGCATCACAAAGCAGAAGACTGAAACCTCTCTAGAAAATACACATGCCTTGTACACACACACACACACACACACACACACACACACATGGTAGAGGACTGAGTGGGAGGGAGGCCTTTCATATGCATTTGCTATGATTCCCACTTGCTAATTCAGAAAATTAACAAAACTAGAGAGGGAGTCAGACTCTAAGTCCCACAACTCTTCCCTGAGCTCCCATCCCTGTCCTTCCCAGGCAGTGACCTGCAGTGACCGCTCCATCTTCTTTGGAGCCAGAGCTCCTCCCCCCATGCCTGGTCAACCAGGTCCCTTCCCTGGGGATGAGCACCACACTGGGTGCAGCCTCTGCCCACTGTGAGGTCGGTGGCCTGGGTCCTGCCACCTTGTGGCTGGGGCTCCCGGTTGGCTTGAGGACACAGGCGCAGCTGCAGGCACCTTCTCTGGGTCTGTGAATGTCCCCTGGGCCCTGTCCAGTCACTTGGAAGAAAGATCCCGGGTGTGCTGTTTGTGTGCTATTCTTGTGCCGGCAACCCACAGGCCCTCCCATTTGTCTTCATCTGATCTTAGCTCGTTGCAGACCAGAGGCCTCTGCCTGTGGCTTTGGGGGCAGCCGGTTTGCTGAGTCCCCACTTCCATCTAGCACAGGGCCAGGCCCTTCTCCACATCACCAAGTACTGGGCTCAGAAGTCTGTCATCTCATTACCCTTCCCCTCTGGGAATATTCATCTCTCCTCCTTTAGCTCACCTTGGTTTCATCATCTGCTTTAGCACATATGCTATTGCCATAACAAAATGCCAGAGACTGGGAAATTTACAAAGAATAAAGGTTTTTGCTCATGTTTTTAGAGGCTGGGAAGACCACAAGTATGGTGCTGGCACCTGTTCAGCATGTGTTGAGGGCCTCATACTGTACCCAAGCAATGATGCAGGACACTGCACATCCAGCCAGAGCAAGTGTGACCGCAGGGGCCTCTTCCTCTTTATGGGAGTCTTACCTTCCTGACTTTATCTAACCCTCATCACCTCCCACAAATCCCACATCCAAATGCCTTTTCACGTGAATCTGTGACTGAGCGTCTAACACATGAACTCCCAGGGGACACACTCAAATCATGGAGCCTGAGCTAGTGCAGCTGTGCAATGAGGATAATGCTCCTGTCACATGGAATTGCTGAGACCAGCACTCAGGAGAGAGAAATGCCTTCTGGGATCAGGAAAGAGGAAAACGGGCTCCGTGCTGGTGAGAATCAGCAGGACGCAGAGGCTGGGCCACAGGACCTGCTGGAGCCCCACTGAGGTCTGAAACCCAGAGGCAGTGGTGGGCAGCTGGGAGAAGCCTCAGCCCCAGGGGGGAAGACGCGACTCAGTTCTCCACCCAGCTTGCAGGCTCTGGGGAGTTCAGAGTTGAGGGAGATGGCAAGTGGGAGAGAAAATTAAAGGCGAGAGAAGTCTAAGGAAGTCGTCAAAGCACAGCCAGATGAACAGAAGCCTGAGAAAAGGAGGTAAAAAGTAATGCCGTAAATTACAGCTTAAAAGCCTCGTTCTGGGAAAATTGCTTTTTAACAAGCAGACAAGCTCTATCAATAGCATCTACCGTATGTTTTTATAAAGTGCAGAAATATGTTTTTAAAAGGCCAGTAAATAAAGTTCCTATCGATTTGAACTCAAGTGTAATCTGTTTTTCTGTCTGCCACCAACACTGGTAATAAAGCGGAATCATGTAATACGGTATTTCAGCTAATGTGACCATACATCACTGCAGGGGTGCCCTGGGCCGCGGCGATCTATCATTCTCTATTGGTATTGCTTAGCTGCAGAATTTATAAACTTGCTCCAAATTGATGCAATGTTCAATTTTCTTTTCCAATTTATTTTTGGTTGAGCCAAGCAATATTGAGGTCTCTGAGTGAGCCTCTGAGTGCCGCCAGATGTTACCTGGAAGTCTCGGTGCTCCTTGAGAGGAGCGGGGACAGCACCACCCGACCTCGCCACCCTCGATGGGACAAGCAAAGGATCTGGATACCCTGAGAGCAAGGAGTGACGGAGGAGAGATGGCTTCTGTCCTGGTGACCCTGGGGCTGGATGCACTGTGATGCGGGGGACGCTCTTGCTGAGGAGTGGAGCCAGACAGTTGGACTTCATGCTGCTGCTTGCGGGTGTGGGGAAAGGAATTTGGCGCAGAGACATCCAGCCTCTTTGTTCTTGCATCTGGTCTCCATCTACGTGGAAGTTAAGAGGCCCCTGAGACAGAGGTGGTGGCGGCTTCCTGATCCCTAGCCTGGAGAGACTGCTGGTTGCCTTAGAAATCAACGGTGACCTCCTGACCCCCCAACTTCTTCTCTGAGGTGGAAAGAGCTGGTCCTTGCTCAGGCCATTTGGTCCCTGCATTCCTAGGAATTCATGAGTGGAGGCCCGAGCTGGCGACTTCTTCTCAGCCCATCTCACAACACTGTAAGCACCCAATTTCCTACATTAAATACTTTATGCTTAAAATAGGGAGAGCGTGGTTTCAGCCGTCTACGAGTAAACACTGACTGACCCCGTGTTTGCAACCAGAAGAGGTTGCAGGTGGCAGATCCTCCTGTTTGGGGTTGGTTATTTGTCAGGCTACGTTTGAGAGTCTTTTGGATCCAGACAAGATGGAGTAGCAGGGATCTGCTTTACCCTACTCCCCCTGGCAATGGGAAAACTGAACAAAACATGTGAAACTACATTTCTAAGACTTCGAACTTCCAATAGTGCAGCGCTGTGATCAATAAGAGCAGGAAACAAAAAGGTAATGTGCATGGCTAATCCTAGATGACCGTGTGGGTACAGTTCTAGGCTGCAGCGTAGCAAAGGAGACTCAGGGAGCCTAATAATTACCCTGAGTTGAGAAAATGAAAGCTGGACCCCCAAGATCAAGGTGCCTAACATCCCCACAGTGGAGAGAAAAACCGTGAAAATTGCAGAAGGTCCTCCGGAGCTCACTTGAATATTGACCAGAACTTGCATGTAAGGAAACTGAGTCTAGCGAAAGAATTCCCCAAGACAAACAGGGGAAAATCTATACAGCTTGTGCAGATTGGAGAAGTTTTCCAGCAGCCACAGGAAGAACAACTTTGCAATCCATGGAGCAGCAGAGAGAGTGCTTGGCAGTGGGGTACGACCAGCTTTATGGCTGTTCTCATCTCCCTTGCTAAGTCTTTAAAGTAAGCCCCTAAATGACCAAACTATTATTAGGAAGCCTAACAATATGTCAGAACAAAGCTCAACAGTATTAATGAGAAGGTAGTAATATTTCACACCTAATTAGGGAAAGTTACACAATGCCTGGCTCCTAAAAAAAAAAAAAAAAAAAAAAAATCATGAAGCATTAAAAAAAAGAAACAGAAACCTTCATTAGGACAAAAATCAATCAATGGAAACAGACCCAGAAATGACACAAGCAACAGAAGAAATACACGGTGTCTCAGTTACATTTCTGTCATTGCTGGGGCAAAAGACTCAACACCCAAAATTAAGGAAGGAAAGGTTTATTTAGCCCGAAGTTTGTGAAGCGTTCAGTCCATACTTGGTTGCTCCAAGGCAGATGGCAGGTGGCAGAGCAGAGGGAGGAGCAGCGGCTGCGGCGGAGAGCAGCCTCCTTCCTGATAGGGCACTCGGGCTGTCTGTGGGTGTAGCCCTCACACCCGTGATCCCAGCAGCGCTCAGACCCATAACCCCAGCACTGATTGATCACAAGCTCTAGAAGCTGCCCCAATGACTGTGTGAGGTTTTGGGGGGACAACTAGACACAAACCATAACACAATGTCCTCAGTTATTATAACTATATTCTATATGTTCAAAGAGGTAGGAAAACACTTAAAAAATTTCCAGAAACATGGAAATGTACTTTTCAAAAGACCCTCCCATAACTGTAAAAAGTATAATTTTCAATGTTTATGATGAAAAATATACTGGATTGGATTTTTAAAAATTCCAAATGTAATTTATTAAAAATAAAACCTACAGGTTCAATCCCCGGTACTGCAAAAACAAACAAACAAACAAAAAACCCTACAGGGCTGGGGAGGTAGCTCAGAGGAACAAACACCTACCTGACAAGCACAAGATCAAGTTCAATCCCTGCTGGCCTGGAACCCTGGGTGCACTGCATGGTGGCACAGGCCCGTAATGCCAGCACTCAGGACATTGAGACAGGAGAACTGCTACGATTTCAAGATCAGCCCGGGGATTATGAAAGTGAGAACAAGGCCAGCCTGTCTAGTGAGACCCATCTCAAAATAAAATAACGTAAAATAAAACCTGTAGAAGTGAATAAAAATAGATAAATAAAATCCACAAACTCAGAGATCCAAAAGGCTCAATGTAAGAAATGTCCACAGAAGAAGTATGAGGAAAACAACACTAAATACATCATAGTCAAACTGCTTGAAACCAGTGGGATAAGATGGGAAAACAGGCTAGCATCAGCTAGTACTGTAAAAAGATTCTTAAGTATCCATCAAATGTGGTTGATACCAGAATGACATAGCATTGCAATTTGACTGGCAGAACTATGTAATAGATGGTCATATTGGAATGATGAATACAAGCATAGAATAAAGTAGAATGATGAAAAAAAAAAAAAAAACATTCCAAGCTCAAGGCTTCAATTCCTGGCTCAAGATACAGTCAGAAAATAAGAAATACTAAACTGAGGGCTATCCTTAGAGAATCTTTTAGGCCATGCAGCCTCAAGATCAACAAAGCTGAAATCAGAAATGGAATTGGATCCTGCAGGTTGACAAACTACAATCTAAATTAAGTTCACAGCCTTGTGCCTGAACCCCACTCCTCAGCCTCCCTTTTCTTTGAGGCTACCCCTGACGCTGTGATCCTGCTTTGCAAGAGATTCCCTGTTTGCCCTGACCCCACACTCAGACACCTCACAATTCCAACTTATTCTAAAGCCAGGTTTTAGCATGTCCTTAGGGACACACGCACATAATCTGCTCCTGGAACTCCAGACCTCCACGCCCCAGTAGCTACCAGGCTATTGGCAGAAACCTGCAAGAAACATGTGATAAGGTGTGAGATCAGAAAGGAAAGAAGATAAATATTGATTGGGCTGTACTGACCAAGATGCATTCTAGATCCAAAGAATTTCTTGGCTCATATGGGTTCGATTCTACTGTCTAGTGGACCGCCTGATGGTTGAACTCAATACATCACCCACTAAATTAAACTGAGGTGATAGAATATTCCTCAGTGTAATATACAGGGAGGAATCAAAATACCTATAAAGCTGCAGAAATGGTGGAGGAGGTTTACACATGGGGTCCTTTCATGAATGTCCTAATTCTGTCCTCCAAGAGTATATTCCCCTCATGAGAATTATGTTTTGCTTTCATAAATTAAGAAGAGGTAAATTAGCAAGTGTATCTGTTATTTGTGAATTTGTGAAAGAGATTTACAAAGGTAAAATGTTGAATAAGGCTAAGAGGAGCCAGTAATCCTACAATTTCAGATTAAAAGGATGGTTTTCCCCCCTGAGATTTTCTCAAGTTACGCCTTGCATTTAAAGCTTTACATTTAATTTATCTGATAATTTCACAGTAAGGATGGTTCACTGAGTATATAGTAAGCACAATGAAGGCACTTTTTTTAAAAGTGCTTTTTGAGTTCACTGAGAAATACTTCTTCGGAACAGAGTTTACACACCAATATGAATATGGGTTTCCATCTTTAATACAAGTCATTTACTCTTGTATTTTTTAGTAGTTACTAAAATTAACAAACTTATGGGCTGGGGAGGTAACTCTGCGGTTTTAGAGCCTGTCTAGCAAGCACAAAGACCTAGGTTTGATCTTTGGCACTACATGCTGTGCTGGCCCCGGAACCCTGGGCATGGTGGTGCATACCTATAATCCCAGCACTAGGGAAGCTGAGATAGTAGCATCACCACAAGTTCTAACTGCATTGCAAGACCATGTATTGAAAAAAAAAAACAAAAAACCTTTACAAACAAATTAATCATTACATTAATACCTCCTAAACAATGCTTATGCTTTGAATTATAAATAAAATATAGCTTTAAAAGATTCAAAACACATAGTGAGCCTATTAATAGAAGCCTACTGTTGATAAATCTGACCTAAAGTTTTAACTGAGGCTGAAGTGTTTCAACTGACAGTTGAAAGATGAAATTGAAAGCTGAAGTTCTTCAAACTAGGTTAGCTGAAATTTGAGGAAGTTAGGAAAGTTTAAGTTCTTCTTAGGAAACTTTAGTTATGTGGATTCATGCTATGTGATGGTAATCTTTTTTATCTGTGGGTATAAACTATAATTTGGTGCTGAAAATTAATTTTGAGATAATTAATGTCACCATAAATTATAGTTCATTAACAGCCTTAAAGCACGCTAGCTCAACTCCTTTCAGTTTGGCTTTTGTTGTTGTTAGTTTTTAACTTTGAGATAACACCTTTAACTCAGCTATTTAGTTATTAAACAGTCATTAAGAGTTATTAAACAGTTATTAAAAGTTTACCTAGAAACCTTTCACTTTTTCTCTCACTAAACAATGGGTCTCAAAATTCTGTGACAGATTTTTTGGTCAAGTTGTTTCTATTAAAAATTATTGATTTTAAAAACTAATAACTTAAAAACTGACACACACACACACACACACACACACACACACACACACACACACACAAATGGTCCACAAAACATTTTCCCTTTCTTCTGAAGGTTTCGCCATGCATTGTTATCATTAACCAGTCTTGCACTATTAAACTGAAATGGCCAATTGGGAGAAACAGTTCTAAGAGCTTTCTTCCACCACTGACTAAGACTGGGGTGGCAGGTGTTAGGGATAATATTCATTTAGCCTTCTGAACTTTCTGGGCAGACTTGGTGACCTTGCCAGCTGACCTTGCCAGCTGCCTGCTTGTCCACTGCTTTGATGACACCCACAGCAACTGTCTGTCTCATATCGCAAACAGTGAAATAACCCAGAGATGGGTAGTCAGAGAAGCTCTCAACACACATGGGCTTGCCTGGGACCATGTCAACAATGGCAGCATCACCAGATTTTGAAAACTTGGTCCCAGGCTGGGGAGAGAGTTCAGTAGAATAAGCATTTTCCTGGCAAATGCAAGGACCTGAGTTCAATCCCCGGTTCTGGAAAAGAAAAAAAATAAGTAACAAAAACTTGGGCCCATCTTCGAGCTTCTTACCAGACCAGCAATCAATCTTTTCTTTCAGCTCAGCAAACTTGCAAGCAATGTGAGCTGTGTGACAATCCAGGACAGGGGCATAGCCAGCACTGATCTGGTCAGGCTGGTTTAGGATAATCACGTGAGCAGTGAAACCAGCTGCTTCCATCGGTGAGTCATTTTTGTTGTCGTGGGCAACATTGCCATGGTGGACATCTTTGACAGACACGTTCTTGACACTGAAGCCCATATTGACCCCAGGAAGCGCTTCACTCAAAGCTTCATGCAGCATTTCAACAGACTTGACTTCAGTTGTGATGTTGACTGGAGCAAAGGTGACCACCATGCCCGGTTTGAGAACGCCAGTCTCCACTTGGCCCACAGGGACAGTGCCAATACCACCAATTTTGTAGACATCCTGGAGGGGCAGCTGCAAAGGCCTGTCAGTTGGGTGAGTGGGTGGAAGGATGCAATCCAAAGCTTCAAGCAGGGTGGTTCCGCTGGCATTGGCATCTTTATGGGTGACCTTCCATCCTTTGAACCAAGGCATGTTAGCACTTGGCTCCAGCATGTTGTCACCATTCCAACCAGAAATTGGCACAAAAGCTACAGTGTCAGGGTTGTAGCCGATTTTCTTAATGTAGGTGTTGACTTCCTTAACAATTTCCTCATATATCTTCCAGCTATAGAGTGGCTCCATGGAATCCGCTTTGTTAACACTGACAATTAGTTGTTTCACACTAAATGTGCAAGCCAGAAGGGCATGCTCACGGGTCTGCCCATTCAGGATGGCACAGTCAGCCTGAGATGTCTGTAGTAGTGGTTTTGATGAAGTCTCTGTGTCCAGGGGCATCAGTGATGGTCACATAATACTTGCTGGTTTTAAATTTCCATAGGGAGATGTCAGTGGTGATACCACTCTCATGCTTGTCCAAGACCCAGGCATACTTGAAGGAACCCTTCCCCATCTTAGTATCCTCCTCAAATTTTTCAATGGTTCTTTTATCGATGGTACCACATTTGTAGATTAGATGGCCACTGGTGGTGGACTTGCTGGAGTCCATATGTTCGATGATGAAGATATTAATGTGAGTATTTTCCTTTCCCATGTTGGCTTTGATTCAGTGGTGGTTTTCACTACACCTGTGCTCTTGTGGCAAACCTGTTGCAAAAAAAGCAAAAACCTTTCTGATTGTAAAAGACAGTGTTTTATTTTTTTGAGACAAGGTCTCACTCTGCAGTTCAGGTTTGGCCTCGAGCTCATTTTTGTAGTCCAGGCTGGTCTTGAACTTGCACCAATCCTCCTGCCTCAGCCTCCCAAGTGCTGGGATTATAGGTGTGCACCACCATGCCCAGTTGAAGACAGTAATTCATGAAGGTTTTACATTTCTTGAATTTTATTTCACCACTTGTTCAATAGTGGCCAATTCATAATATTTATCATTACTCATTGTGTCTTACATTTTCATACTGTTCTGTTTATGCAAGCTATAAAATTTCTCATAAATGTATTAAATGAGTTGTTATTTTCAAAAAAAAGAATTATGAATGCTTTGGTGAGGGAGATAGCAATGTTCATTCCTTTTCCCTTGGTTGTCTTCAGAGTTTATCTTCATTTTTCAGCAGTTTTCCTTGTGAATCTAGGTGGTTTTTAAACAAATCATGGTTAAGATTCTTTGAAGTTCTTGAAACTGTGATTTGTTGCTATTGATTACTTTTAGAAGTTGTTGGCCAAAGATTTCTTCTGCTCTGTGGAAAAGTACTAGGCCCTTGTTTTTTCAAACATTTCTTGTGCTCTGTATTCATCCTCTTGGCCTAATGGTGTTCCAATTATACGGATGTTAGACAATTTTGTGTTGTCTTGCAATGCTTGGGTGCTCTGTTCTGGTCCCTCCCCCCAAAGTTCTTTTCTTTCTTTATGCTTGATCAGATAATTTCTATTGCTCTGTCTTTAGGTTTACTGATTTCTTTTGCTGTCATATTTAATTTGCTGATAAGCCCCTCTTAGGTTCCTATTTCACTGACCTGTCTAATTTTGCAGGCTTGATGAAGGTTCTGCCATTCTGGACAGATTATTTCCCAGGGGATGAGGTGAGGTCTATCCCTGAGACCAGCCTAGGTGGCCTGGCCCTGCTTCCCATGGGGAGATTTCTCCTTGCAAGCCCACCAACCTGAGCTCCTTATGACTACCTCCTGTGGCCTCTTCCCCGGGGCAGGTCTGATGTGTGGCATAAGATAGCTGTCTGGATGTTGCTGGTAATGTGGGCAGAGACATCACACATGTTCCTAAGGCATCTCCTCCTGGCACAGATAAGGGAAGTGTCACTGGAATGTACAGTGGCATGGGAGCCCAGAGGAGGAAGATGCACTGGGAGAAGAGATAGGAACAGAGCATAGGAAATCACTGCTCTAGGCTTAGAGCAGGTGAAGATCGGAAGCCAGGAAATGTACAGGTAGGTAACCCCTGCTGGTAATCAGGAATTGGCAAGTTTGTCCCTGCTAGTCCCCGATTCTCACCTTAACAGTGTTTGGCAGGGTTATCATCAGGGCTCCATGCTGTTTGCTGAGAATAGTGCTTGGGCTCCCTGATGCCTCCTCTCATCTCCCCTCCTCTTTCCTTCCCTCCATCTCCTGCCAGGGGCTGTCCTGCCCTTATGTTCGCTTGCCTGACGCTGTGCTCAGCAAGTTTTTCTTCTGGTATCAGACACCATTTCCATTCCCACTTTGCTCACATGACCTTGGTCTGTCTCTCTCCTGTTGTTTAAGCAGAGACTCAGCAGGTGCTCAGAACCTGCCAACCCCTCATTTCACCAGTAGTAGAACAAGCATTACACATTTGTTAGGAGGTGGCAAGGCCTGTAGCAGCCTTTCTCAGGTATTGGATGCTTCAACTATCTCACCACCAGCTGCATAGAATGATGTCTACAGTTCCCCAAGTGCCATCTTCTGTGTCTCACTAGTTAACTTACATTATTATATAGTAATAATATATATATATATATGTAATATATTAGAATATAGTAATTATATAGTCTCTCTTTTTCATATATTTTTAATATATACATTATACTGTATACTTGGGTAGTTTTATAAATAATGTGTTTGAAGGCATATAAATTGCTAGATCAAATATATAGTCATACCTTGGTATTCGACTGCTTTATACCTTCTCAAGTTTGGTAGGTGACTCATTTTGACAGAAAAATTTTGTCCCAGTACTCATCATTTTTCGTACTCAACACACAAGCTAGAGTTTGCTGGCATCAGTTATCTTGTGACTTGACACCTTTTAGAGCCAAAGCCATTTGTCTGGGATTCATCCCTTTTGGTATTCGTCCTGCCTCTTGGAACCAAGGAGGGATGAGTGCCAAGGTGTCACTGTAAGATGGATAATTCACTTGTCCCTTGGTGTCCACAGGGAAGGGATTCTGGGAAACTCTGTAGATAGCAGAATTCACAGATGCTCCAGTCCGTTATATAAAATGACATAGCATTTACATATCATCTGCATAAACTCTCCCCTATATCTTAAAACACCTCCAGATAGTCCATCATATCTAATAAAATATAAACACTACGCAAATAATTGTTACACTGTGTAGTTTAGGGAATTATGAAAAGAAAAAGTCTGTACATGTTTAATTTTAAATAATGTTTACATAATTTATTTTGTATTTATTTTTTTTTAAAATTTAAATGCAATTTTGAAAAAATGTTCAGATTTTCATGAGGTTGGTTGAATCCAAGGATGTAGAATGTGTGGATATCTACATTTTCTTATGTGTGAGTATGGAAGCCAAATAGCAAATGTACTAAGGCTTACTGTGGACACTCAGATGCAGGAGAGATTTTAGAAAAGTTTGGGGGAAAACATTGAAAATCTAGCAAAATTGATTTTTTTTTCCTGCAAATTAAGAATATACAGCCCATTTCCTTCTCTTTCCTCCTCCTCCTTTAAAAGTCAGACTGTTGAGCTGGGTGTGTTGGTGCTCCCCTGTAAATCCAGCACCAGCTGGGCTGAGGCAAGACAATTTTCGAATTTGAGGCCAGCCTGAGGTAGTAGTGAGCCCTTTTCTCAGCAAACCAACCAACCAGCCAACCAGCCAACCAATCAATCAATCAACCCATAAAATGAATTTAAGACTGTTCACCCTGTCACCAGAGTCCTTTGGGAAAAAACAGTTAGAGCTGCCATCCGTCAGCCACCATGCGATGCATTTCAGTGGAGCAGATCAGATGGGGGACTTGGGGTGTGGGGGCAACGCTGAAGAAAGCAAAGTTGCCCTGTTCAGGAAGAGAAATCTGGGGGAATAAGAGGAGCAGGGGCGATGTAAAGGGACACTACCTCATGACTTCCTCCTCACTTATCTGTGCCCTTCCACTCCCACTAATTAACTATCAGGCTCTGGAATGCATAAAAACAAAAATATTGTCAACTAGTGAAGGTTTTTATTTTGCAGATTGGGGTTCAATCTCATGAGCTTGCACTTGCCAGGCAGGCACTTACGCCATGGAGCTATCTCCCCAGCCAGTGTGCTTTTCTTATCCAAAGCTTCCATCTATGCTACAGCTCTGTCACCTCCTGCCAGCGGGAGACAAGAGAAGGGGTATGAAATAGGGCAGGCTCTCCACACAGAAACAATGCCATAAAATGACACATCCTATAGAACAGGTGAGTGCCAGACAGGGGCAAGGGTCAGGAGGAAGGTGCGAGATGGAGTCTGACTTAACACCTGCTGTAGAAAGGGTCTGGCCTCTCTCTGGTGCCTCTGAGTAGGTTTTCTCTTTAACCCTCTCAGCACCCCACAAAGCCTCTATTATTATTCACTTGTACAGACGGGGGAGTTGAGGCTGAGTGGCTGAGAAAGGTATGTGAGCCTGTTAGCTACACAACTGGTCTGTGCCCAAGCCCACCTTGCTAAGCCCTCAGTGGCCCTGCTCCACCATCCCACTCTCCTTTCTGGTCCCCAGCCCCGCGGGAGTCACACCACTCTATCTATGTATGTCCCAGGGCTTGCGGCCTAAAATGCAGGCTTTTGACTCACAGCCTCTTTCCGAGCACATTTACTCAGTGTAGATATAGCTCTGGTATTCTCTGTTATCAGGTTTCCCATCCTGTCACAAATTAGAAGGACCATAAGGACACTCATCAGCATTGACAGCATCAAGAAGTGACAGATGACAGGAGGAAAATAAATTTTAAAACATAATTTTAGCAGTCTTGGGTGGTTTGGGGTAAAGGCAAGTAGCCCCATGAATTTTCTGGATCTTGCAAACATCTCTGTGAGCAGCAGTGGGAAATGCCTGCCTCCCTGAGGCATGCAGTCCAGGCTATTTCCTCCCCACAAGCCTGGCTTGGAGAGACAATCTCCACACGGGTGGGGGCCGGGACCTCAGGCAGCCCTGAATCCTTGGCCCCGAGATCCATTCTCCCGTTTCTGACCTCCTGTCTCGGGACTGGGCCCAACACTCATTCTCACTGATCCCCAGAATCAAGAGGTGTGTTTGCTGAAGACTCAGAGGCAGCAAGTGGAAGCAGAAGAGGAGAGCGGTGTGGACTCCGATGATCTGGTGCATCTGGGCATGGACTGGTCATTCGCATAGTCAGTGTAGCCATGTGCCAGGCAGCCCAAAGCCCAGGGGACTCAGCTGTGAAGCAGGCCTCTCTCTCTCTCTCTCTCTCTCTCTCCCTCTCTCTTTCTCCTTGCCCATTGTACTGTCCATGCTCTTACACACACGGTGTGTAAGAAGTGTGTTGTGTGCATCCTTGTCTCTCATTGCTGGGGAGAGGCAGGTCTCCCACTCATCCAGCCACCTTCAGGTAGGGGACACTATTTTTAATGTCATCTACCCATGCTCTAACTCCACTGCCCTACATAACCAAGCCCCCCACCCCCTGCACCCACCACCCTGGTTTCTAATTCCTTGTCCTATACAATTGGTAGCTAGGGGTGTTGGGTCCATTTTTGGTTGCTATTGCAGAATACCTGAATCTGGGTGCTTCTGAGGACTCAGTGTTGGAGGCCAGAAGCCCAAGAACAGATTCCTCTGTCTGCCATCTGGCAAACACCCCCACCCCCACCGCCACCCTGACCAGGTCACAACAGGGTAGACAAGTGGAAAGGGAATTCCCATGTGCAGAAGAGCAAGACGGCATGGTGAGACAGGAAGTTAGAGGAGGACTCAGGCCAGGCTTGCTCTTCTTTCCTCTCCCTCAGGACTAAGAAGTGAACCCAAGGCTATTGCACTGAGCTCCATCCTTAGGCCTCTTTAATTCTGAGACAGGTCTTGCTGGGTAGTTCAGGCTGGGCGGAACTTCGGATCCTTCTGCGTCTGCCTCCCCGCTGGCTGACTCAGGCTGGCTCTCACTCTCTGAGGCCAGCATTAGGCCCTCCTGAGGGCAGGCCTCCAATGCCCTAAGCAACTCCCAGTAGACCTGGCTCCTACAGGTCCCAGAACTTCTGCTACATGGAGCACCAGGTTTCCAGCACAGGAACCCTTGGGGGATAACCCAGGCCATACCAAGGGGCAAATTCCTCTACTGGGTCTGGTCAGCCCTGCCCAAGGTGTGTGGCCTTAGCCAAGGAAGAATGTAGGATGGAAGCTTTGGAAAGCAAGCCACCAAACCCTGCTACCACAGCAAAGAAAGCCTCATACAGAAGCAAGCCATTCTGTGACAGATTTTTTTTTTTTTTTTTTTTTTGACAATGACATGAACTCATTTAACAAAAGCTAAGTCATGTTTTTTAGACTCTGTTTAAGAAGACTGGCTGTTACCTATTTTAGAAAGACTACCATAAAAAGTGATTAAAAGGAGAAGCTCGAGTATGTAAACAAGCCAGGTTCAGCTCTCTGGACAGTGCGCATGGGAAACACAGCTCATCCCCAGGTGTGGTAGGAGTGCAGCACAGCTGTTTATCACAGTTGAAGAACAAATCAACCTTCTGAGTCTGAGTCCTGGTTCAGATCTCTAACAACCACGCCACAGTCCACAGGCCCCCTGGAAGCTCATCGTAGGAGGCAGAGTGTTCCCTGTGTCACGTGACCTAGGCACGTGGGCTGTAGCCACAGGTCTGTCACCAACCCTAGGTCTTCTCCAGCTTCTGTTGGTGCAGACTTCCCTAGCTTCTTCTGCCTGGGAACAGTTCAGACTCCAGCAGTTCACAAAGGACCAAAGGGCCTTGCAGGTGGTACTACAGCCAGAAGCAAGAGAGCGGTCAACAGGCCAAGCCCCTGTAGCACAGAAGCAGCATGGGATGCGAAACTTCGCCCATAGAACGGAAGTTTCCCAAGCTCCTGACTCTAGCCAGTCAATGCTGGGTTTGTGCACACTGTGGGCAGGGCAGGAATGACGCTAAACCCTGGACTTTTCTCCTAACACTCTTTAAATAGGGCATTTGCAGTCTTTGGGCCCTGAAAGGATGCCTGTGATCTTTCAGGAAAAACCTTAGATTCCATCTCACTCAGACTACACTGCTACTCCTAGAGATTAAGCGAGAGGAATTGCCCCCAGGAGGTCAACGCTGTGAACAGCAGGATTTATTCACCTGCTACATGAAACCCAGCCATGGTGCCATGATTAGATGCACACACCTGATAACCAGATAGCTGGTATCCAAATTCAAGTTGTGCTTTCATTGCTCATGGCTGTGTGATCGATCGTGGGCATGTTGCTTAACCTAACCTACCCTTGCCTCAGTTTCTCCAATGTAAAACAAAAGATAACCATGGCTGTGAAGAACAGCTGAGCTAATCTGTTCCACAAGTGCTTGGAGCAGTGTCTGGCACATGCCAGTGTATGCTAAATAAAACAGAAATAAGCAGCAAAGGCAGAGGCTGAAAAGATGTGGCATTTTCAAGAACCGTCCCAGAGGCTCAGACATGGGATCGCTCTTCTGACACCCCCAACTCCTCACCTCTCTGGAGGCAGCAGTTCCTGAATGGGGCTGCTGAGGAGGGAGTGCCTGAAGGGTTAAACCCCAAGTGCACAGAAAAACAAGTTCCATCTGGTCCCTGGGACAAAGCGACAGCCTGCAAAGCCCCCAACCCGGGCTCTTGCTCAAAGGACACATTGCTTTTTAAAATTCCAACTTGTGGCTGCCTCGATCTATAAATCAACCAGTTCTCCACGCCTTAAAGCTCCCAGTAGGATTTGCAAATGGCAGTGAGACATTCACATTCTGAGAATAGGCACAGGAGGGCGTCTTTGCTCTCAGCCCAGCACTGGGTACCTTCATCATCGGCTGCCCTTCAAGGTGGGCATTGCTCTTCCTGTGACAAAGGGAGGGAAAGTGAGACAGGCAAGGCCAAAGACTTCCAGAATATCTTGGGGCTCAGCTGAGACCCCAGCTTTGTTCATAGGTGCAATCAAACTGAAGCCACCGCTCACCTCTCCCAACACCACGACTGGGGTCCCATCTTTAGATGCCAGGCTGGGAGTGGGGAAGGCTGATTCAGGAGAGCCATCAGAAACTGACAGGAGGTTAGGGGGGCCTAAGCAGAGCAGCAGCGTCTGCTCCTAAGGCAGCTTTGCCCCCAGCATCTGCTGTAGGGCCTGAGCCCTCCTCACCTGGAAGGGGAGAAGGAGGCAGGACGATGCCAGGCAGCTTCCTGGGGACCCCGCTGGAGGCCGCGCCCTGCCTTTCCACTACCCGAGGCATGTGCCAAGGAGAGCACTGGATCCAGCACAAGTGTTCACCCTGCAGAGCAGGAAAGTAATTCACAAAAAGTTGGGCAATTCAAAGTTGCAGTTTCCACAGCAACCAGCACTCAGACCATTTGGGGATCTGAAGCCTTTTCCTCTTAGCGTTGACTTTTTTCTTCCCCAAATAGCATTTTTTTCTTTATTATTAAAGTAATACAGGTCTATTGGAGAACATATGGAAATTACAGACAAGTGTAAAAGAAAATAGAAATCACTCTCAACCCCACCGCTCAGGGTGATCCAATACTAACATTTTGATGTATTCTCTATTTGTCTAGTTTTTTTATTTTGCATGCATAAAAAGATGCAATTTTTGAAAATCAGGACTAGAGCGAAATTACTGTTTTATCATATGGTTTCTTTCACTTAAAATATACTGTGAGACTTCACTATTATCCTTAAATAGTCTTTGAGAACATGATTTTTTAATGGCTTCATGGTACTTTTTGATATGGATAGAGTACATTCTATTTAACCAGGCTATTGTTGAACATTTGGATAGTTTTCCTTTTTTTCTATATTAAATTACACTACAATGAATGGCCTTTTACATACATTTTTCTATATGTTTCTGATTAAGCATCCTGTTAGAACAAATTCCTAGAACTAAAATTACTGTTCAGCTTCAATGGACATGTTAATGGTTTTGGTACCTATTACTAAATCACCTTCTAGAAAGTTAAAGCACTGTGTAATATAACCTGTAGTATATACTCTTCTTTGTTTTTTTTTTTTTTTTTTGGTTTTTTTTTTTTTAAGGCACAAACTGCCATCTGGTTGGTCTTACATAAAGTCTACACCATTTTTAAAAATCACATTTAAAAATTATAAATAGAATCAAATCCCCCAACCACATTTTTAATGAACTTTCTTCTTTGTATAATCACCTGTTAACATCCTGTAATATTTTTTCTCTTCTGAGAGTTCATCTTTATTTATTGACTTCCACGAGCTCTTTGTGTGTGAAGATAAAGATGCTTTGTGTCCTTGTGGCACATATGTTCTTTCAGTTTGTCGTTCAGTTTTTGTTTCATTTGTGGCTTTTTTTTAGTAGTGCAGAAGTTTTCAATATGGTCGCAACTTACATCTGTCCTTCTTTCCCTGCCTGAGACTGCCCTTTGATCTTATGCTGAGGCAGACCACCCCTGCCCTGGGATAAATATTAACCTGGCGATTGCTCTTCTAGTCACTGTGCAGCTTTGAGGCCTGGGCTCACATCCACAGCTCTAAGCCACCTGCAGTTCAGGTAGAGGGGTGGCTGGCCACTCACCTCCCCTGTAGTCCTGAAGCAAGAGCCTAGGAGGCCAAGTCAGGAACGACTGCCGAGCAGACAAGGTCAGATCCACCTGGCGCTCCCACCTGCGTGCTCTCTGCCCTGTGAGCCCCTCCCACAGGGCCCTGGAATGCTGCTCGTGAATGGAAGCGATGAACAGGAGGAGGGAAGAGCTGTCCCAGGATTGCACGCTGAGAAAAGTGCAGCCCACATGGCTTAGCTTCCCCACTGGGGGTGGGGGGAGCGGCAGATGCAGGGGGAGCCAAGCAACTTCCTGGGGAGCACAGTGGAAACTCAGGGCTCGGATTCCAAAGCTGGAATTCCAATCGCTCCATTTGCAAGAGGCACTGCGAGAGGCAGTGTTTCGAGTGCTGCCCAAGACGAGGTTTTCACAAAGAAGATGTGCTGGAGACAGAAGGAACCTGGGGCGTCTTCTCCCCCAATTGTCAGTTTTCTCTTTGACCCCCTCCAAGTGGCCCCAGAGACAAAGCATTGGGCAGGATGGTATGACCCTAAGCAGAGGGCAGTTGCCTAGGGATTCCCTTCTGAGACACAGCTGACCACACCCTCTGTCCTATTTCAACCTTGCCCTCAAATTTTCCCCACAGCTACGCAGCCAGTTTCCTAAAGACAGACAAGGCAGAGGCTTTCTTCATCCACAGGCTTCCTGGGTATCTACTACCTACAGCGTCCCATCTCCAGGCTGTAGGTCTCATTCCTTTATTTCTCAGCATTTCCTCCTCTCTTCCCCTGAGAACACCACTCCATCTTGGGTGCTGTGTCCACAAGCCGTGGCTTGCCTCAGCTGTTATGTCACCAGGGTGTGCTGGCCATCTTGGGTGACTGAGACTCTTCACTGTCCCATGAACCTTGCCACTGCCACCATCCTTATGTTGCCTCCTGAGTGGCTCCACCGTCGGGAACCCCGTAGGCTTTGGACCCACAGTCTCTTGGGATTGCCACACCATAATGTTCACCTAACAAGTAAAGCGCTTACTACGTGACAGACTCTGTCCTGGGGCTTGAGATAAATCAATGAGTGAATCAGGCAAAGATTCCTATCCTCATGGGGCTTATATTCTAGCTATGGGTGAGAACAGAGAAAACAAATAAGTGAAACCCAAGAGGCACGGAGATCAGAAGGCGACACATAAGGTGAGTGGGAAGAAGTTGAGTCAGAGGACCCAGGGATGGCAGAGCTGGGGCATTCAAAAGTACTTGGAGAGGTGACCTTTAAGTATTTGAAGGGCATGAGGCCAGGAGCCCTGCAGATACAGGGAGAGAGTGATCTAGGTGGTGCACAGGCCCCAGAATGTGCCCGCTTGGGATTCACCAGAGGCTGCAATGTAAGGTGACGCAGGAAGAAGAATCTGGGAGTTGAGGTCAGAAAGAGGTGAGGGCTGGATCCCAAGGGGACCAGAAGGCTACTGCCATGCTTTGGCTTTACTTTGGGGCATCAGAACAACCGGAAGATTTCAAGCAGGGGCAGATTGACCTACGGATGACAATCTGAGGGTCCCTCAGATTGCTGGGTTGAGAACATCCCAGGCATTACGGGCAAGCACAGTGGTAGCCAAGAGGCCAGGCAGGAGGCTGTTACTGGAACCAGGTCCAGAAGGTGGTGGCTCGGCGCCTGTGTCCAGGAGGACGAAGTCACCTCCTGGATGAAATAGCACTGATGGGCAAGAAACAGCAGGACTGAGGGCTGTCCGCTGGCTGGGACTCTTGGAATAGATCTGAAACCCATTGTAAGGGGAGCAAGAGCCACTCCGAGTGGAACAGTGGCTCGCCAAGGTCCCCAAGCTCCTAGAAATGACGCAACCGCCTTGACCTGTGCAAAGCCAGACACTTCTCCGAGGCCGGCAGGGCAAGGGGGTGGCACTCGGGTCTGCCATGCTGAGCTCCCAGACTCAGGCAGTGCGTGGGTCCGCGGCATACTTGGCCTGATTTGGGGGCCGTGGGTACGTTTTCCAAAGCCTTTCTTTCTTGGGATGGAGTGTGAGAGGCATTCTCAGGCCCAGTACAGCCTCGGCGCCCCTACTTTTTGCCTGCCCAGCTGTTTAACCCTGCCCACGAGGGGCTTGCTCCGGGAGGCTACCCCGCTCCCTGGACATTTACGTCTTAACAGCAGGAGGGCACTTCACAACTGACTGGCCAAGGGGGAGCCGGGGCAGAGGTGTACATCTGTGCGCCCCAGATCAAAATTCCCAGCACTGCGTCTTCAGTGCAGGGTGGGTCTCCACCGTCCGTCGGCCTCTGCACTGCCTGCCAGACTGCGTGGCCCAGCCAACAAGCGGGCTCCCGGTTCCCCGGGGCAGCAAGACGGTCACCTAGCTCCCTCTGGTGTTGGCGCTTCCAATTGCAGCCCGTAGAGCAGGCAGAAGGCGACCTCCGCCTCCCCTAGGGCCGGCTTCTCCTCCTCTCTTGTCGAAAGGCCTGGGGAGAATCCAGGCAGCGAGTTCAGAAGTCCGAGGCTTCTTCTGGCTCCACCTTGGGTGAAGGTCCAAACCCATCATAGAAAAAAAGGCAGTCCCTCCTCGTACACCTTCTGCACCTCCATCTCACCTCTACATCTCCTTCCGCTACATCACCTAAGAGTGCATGGCCACCCTTAGCCCGTTTGTAAAGGGATGGGGGTGATAGGAGCCCCACAAAACCCTCCTTCCCTGTGCTGCCTCCCTGGACTTGATGGTGGTCATCGGAAGACATCTTGGGCCACTTGGGACCTGTGGCAGTTTGCCCTCCTCCTGGCAGGAAGTGGGACAGTGGAGAAGTTAGTCGAGGGCTTTGGAATCTCCCCAGACTGAGTTCAAATTCCTACTCTGTTGATGTTAGGCAGCCTAGAGCGTGGCCACATGAGAATAGCCAATGTCACCACGTTGTAACCTCTTGCAGAAGAGTGGACTGGGGTGGGGGAAAGAGCTCAGTTCAGAAGCCCGAGGATCCAGGCTCTGGATCGCTGTGCTGGGGGGGTCGGGGAGGTGTGTCTAATGGCAGCAGTAAATGGGGACAGATTTTCTGATTTTTACCATGAACCCAAAAACCGCTTTAAAAGATAGAAAGAAAGAAAGAAAGGTCTACCCAGGCGTGGTGGCACACCCCTATAATCCCAGTCCCCAGGTGATGGAGACAGGAAGATGGTTATGAGGCCAGCCGGGACTACACAGCGAGTTCAAATTCAGCCTGGAGTGTGCACACAGAGCAAGTCTCTGTTTTAAAAATATCTACAGGGCCGGACAAATAGTTCAGTGAAGTAAAGTGACTGCTGAGGCAGATGCGGTGTCAGGGGTTCAATCCCCAGCGTGTCATGCTGGCCCCACCCCTGGGGCTCACTGACATGGCAGTTGAGACTGGGTGTGGTGGCACTGGCCTGTAATCCCAGCACTTGGCAGGCCGAACACAGGAGAATTACTATGAGTCCGATCTACATAGGGAGACCCTACGGATCCCGTAAACCCTATATTAAAGTAGATAAAAAAATCTACTAACAAGAAATAATTTCCTTCACCTTGTGATATCTTCATTTGTGAAGCAGAGGCTCTATACCTGCTCTGTCTACCCGCAGCATCCACAGGGCAGACTGTACAGCACAAGGTGCTCTCAAGTGTGGGGAGAGACATACCTCCGGGCAGGGTGTGAAGCAGTCCCTGCTGCACCTTGTCCTCCCACCTGGAGGGCTGTGGACCCCTCGGAGTTTCCCACTCCCGCTTCTTCTCACCTTCTTTCACTTGCAATTGTGCAAGTTTTAATAAGTGTGTAACAGAACACTTTAAGAGGGCTGAGATGGGTCTCGCTAAGTATGCAGGTGGGCCTTGAACTCACTACATAGCCCAGACTGGCCTCAAATGCCCTTTGATCCTCCTGCCTCAGACTCATCAGTGCTGGACCACAGGCACGTGCCACGATGCCTGGTTACCAAACACGTCCTTGGAAGTCTGCAAAACCTTTTACATAATTCTTTAGACCACCGCTTTCTTTCTCCAGTGGCATCCAAGATGCGTGCGTTTGTCCCTCTGAACGCTCCATGCAGGGCCAGGCTGCTATTTTAAATCCCAAGAAGTCTTTGCGGACACCTGGCCACCCGCTGTGAACAGATCCCAGACATGTGAAGAGCCCCACGCAGACACTTGCCAAATGGCTTTTTAAAACGGGGATGTGAACCCATTGAACTCTCTCTCTTTCTCTCAGGTCTGCGTGGCCCCCTCAGCAGAGCGGCCCACACAGATTTTTCAAAGAAATGCCATTTGATCTGAAAAACATCTGGAACAGCTTCCCAGCCCTTGACTGCGAGCCTCCGCCAACAGTCATTGGACGCCGGCTGAGAAGCAGGGAGCGGCGGCCGACTGGCCTGGTCTCCAGGGTCCCTGGACTCGGGGAGCACTGCTTTAGTAAAAGGCTCTGGGGCGGGGCTGCCAGAAGCACTGCAAACGCTGAGGCAGAGCTAAGTACATCAACGGGCATAATGAGGATGGGGTCTGAAGGTCAGTGCCAAGATGCTTCCTAATGAGGCCACCCCAGAGTGAGGCCTCAGTCCCCTGAGAGCAGAGGTCGTTCTTTCACAGTTGCCGCTTGGTTACCACGTTGAGTGGACACGGAGCACACAGCAGTGGAGGCTCTCACTCTTATGGCCCGCCCAGGCGGAGCAGCGCGGGGCTTTGTTGTGCTTCTGTCTCTGCAGCAAGAGAGCAAAGCCCTGTGAAGCTTGGGCCTGATGAATGGATGCATGGATGGATTTGCAGACGGATGAATGAGTCCAGCACGAATGCCAGGGGCCACCGCTGTGGCGGGTTCCGAGAGGGCAGAGTAAAGTGGGTGGAAGTGCAGTTGGCATCCCACTGTGGGCAGCGGGGAGAGGGGGGCTTGAGCCAGCGTGATCCTGGGCAGTGCTCTCCTCTCTAATCAAAGGCTGATCCTTGCTCCGGAGGATGGCAAAAGCCGCCACAGGAAATGTCTTTGCAACTTGATAATCTTCACTTTCCTTTCACCTGGCCCTGCTGTGCCCAGAGGCATTGCTGATAACAGATGGACGGGTGGCCAGGGCCTGGGCGGGAGATGCAGCTAGTGACATTAGCGGACAGTTGGCCACCAGCGCTAAGGAGCCAAGGACGCACGGGTAGCACCTCCTGTATGCTCCTCACCAGGTTCGGGTGCCCTCCCCTGGCTTCTAGACCTAACTCTCTGTCACCCCGGCCTGCTCCTTTCACAGCCTCGTCACCGACCTGTTCACCAGCTCCGGACTTAGAGCCCCCTCCCTGCAGGTCTCCCGGAGCCTCAGAGAGCCCCCTTTATCTGCCCTGTCTACCCTCCAGGCAAAAGCTTCAAACCAATCGCCCAGGGGGTAACACATGCCTGTAATCCTAGTGCTCTGGGGACAGCTGAGAGAAGACTGTTGCAAATCTGAGCGCAGCCTGGGTGACTTTAGCAAGACCCTCTCTCAAAATAAAAATAATAATAATAATAATTTTAGAGAGGGAAGGGGAGGCAGTTCAGGGCAGAGGCCCTTGGTTCGATCCCCACTACAGCAGAAACAAAGTGGAAGCTCTGCTCAGGTGGTGGGCATGGGCACCGTGTGGTGGTCACGGTTCGTGAGTTCTTCAGGAAGCCACCGCTTGGCACACTGGTGACCTGCGCTGGGTCTGCCTTCCTCTGTCCTGATAGAACAGTGCCAGGGAGTTTGCCAAATGCAATGTTTCTCCGCTCTGCTCTCCAGCACCCACCCTCCGTGCTAGCACCTGGAGTCACACACACCCCACCTGCTCTCCTCAGGGTGAGCCTCCTAAAGCCCAGCCCGGTCACCCGGGATACCTCTTGCACCTCTCTGCCCCCCGGGCAGAGGGCGCTGCTGGCTAAGTGCAGCTCGCAGGGCTGGGCCTGGGCAGCCCTCCTCCCGTTCTCGAAGCTGCTCTAGCTGGTGGTGACCAAGACAAAACCTCCGGGCCACTTGCCACCCCCCCCCCCCCCCCCCCCCCCCCCCCCCCCCCCCCCCCCCCCCCCCCCCCCCCCCCCCCCCCCCCCCCCCCCCCC
>PVJA010000538.1:5367-51853 GCA_004027025.1 Myocastor coypus | reverse complement strand
TTCTAATTCGTACTCTCTTTAAAAAGTAAAAAGAAAAAGAAAAGAAAGGAAAAGAAAAAAAATACGACCCACATACACCCACCTCCCCCATACTCTACCAATTTCTTAACACTTCCTCCCTGGCCCCCTAGTCCTGACTGACTCCCGCTCCCATACCCTGTCCTACTTGCTACAGGGCTGTCTAGGAATGCAAATCTCAGCCTGTGCCCTGCCATAGGGAACCATGTACTAGGGAGGTCAGTATTTGGGAGGCTGAGGCAGGAGGATCCCTGTGAGTTGAGAGCAGCCTGGGCTACCCAAGTTCAAGGGCAGTCTGAACTACACAATGGGACTCTGTCTCAAAACAAAAAGAGAATGACATGGTCACTACCTCCTTCTCCCCAGGCCTGGCTTTAAGGTGAAATCCAGACTCTCCCCTAGGGCTCATCCAGCTTTTTGGGTCCCTCAGTGAAGCCCTGGGCACTTCCAGTGCAGCCACAGGGCTTCCATCTGTCCCTGGCCATGTGCCTGCTCCCAAGCTGTCCCTCTGATGCCGGCCACTTGGCCATCTTCCTGCCACTTGGGTGGCACTGAGCACTCAGCAGCGTGCACCAATGTTTGCCTAGAGTGCATCTCACATCCCTGCCCCAGGCATGTTCCAGTCACCAGGACTGCTCCCTCATGGTGACCTCTGGCATCAGTTGCTCTGGGCCTGGGCAAATCCTGTGATCCCATTCTGCAGGTGCCACGAAGAGCAGGGGTGCTGGTGGGCTCTGAGGCTTCTGTCCCGTGCGCAGACCTCTGCATCTCCAGCCTCTGTGACACTGGAGTGAAATCTGTGTCCCTACCTGGGCCAACAAGGGCTAGGCATGGCCCCTCAGGGGCACCTGCAGGCACGGTCACTGGGGGGGGCAGTGCCCCTTACCCCATGAGGGGGGTCAGGGTCACCTGCTCTCTGGGGCCTGAGGGACAGCAGGATGGAGCCTGACTTTGGTCCCTCCCCTCTAATGCAATGCACATTCTCCACCACTTAAAGGCAATTTCTGTTGTCAGAGGATTCCAGCTGGCTAGACACCAGGGGAAGCCAACACCCCAGCAAGATGCTTCTCAGGTGGTTTCAGTCTTGTTGGCCTGAGGAAGGATGCGTTCAGAGATGCTGCTGACTTATGGAGGAGCTGGGACAGAAAGGTCCACTTACTTCAGTGTGGTTCCGCCCTAGCTACTCATCTCCTGCCTCATGTTGCCCTTGGTGCATGCCCCGTGGGCATCCTCCCTCTCTGCTCCTCTGCCCACCCCAAGTCCAGCCCCCTGGGTGGAGGGCAGAAGGCTGCTGTCCAGGACCGCTGGGCTCAACAGCTTTTCCTCAAGCATGAGGATTCTCTGCACCACGGAGGGCAACTGTGGGGCTCGCAGAACCCATAGCCTACACCCCTCAGGTGCTCTCACACCTGCCATTCACCGGCTCAACTGCCAGTCACCCATTGCCAGCACAGACCACACATTGGCGGGTCTGTGGGTCACTTGGGGATAGAACCACGCTCTTGCTTCCTGGTGCTTACAGAGTGACAGATCCCACGGAGCAAGCACAGGCATGACTGCAGGAAATACATTCGCCAATTCCAGGCCAGGGAATGCAAGAATCAATCAGTCGGGGCCAGGAAGGAGGCCCAGAGGGAGGCAGTTAGGAAAGACTTCCTAGAAGAACTTTGAGGCCCGAGAGACCCAGAGGTGCAGTGGTGGCCTGCTCAGAGGTGTGGAGGGGGCGAGACCTGAAGAGGGCACCGAGGTACTGATCTGTGCCCTTCTGCCCCTGTTGTGATGCCTTGGGACTTGTTTGGGGCATGTGCAGGAGATGCCCCTGGGGTCACTGCTCGGTGGCACTGCTCTGACTGCCTGAAGACCAGCCAGTGTCCCCTACTTATGCCTTTTCTTATCAGGCTGGGGCCTGCAGGAAATTCCTTGGCTGAGTGCTTAGGTGCCTCCCGGCCTGGGGAATGGTTTCCAGAAGCACCTGCTTCCGCTCCAGCTTGCCAGCTATGCTCTCTGCAGATGATTGGTTCCTCAGGTCCTACTGGGGAGCTCCAGCTGCTACCCTCCCTCACACTGGTCTTCTTGTCCCAGTTTCCCAGCTAAGGACAGCGCCCCTCAGCGAGCACCCTCAAACTGTGCCAGCATCCACCCCAAGCTCTCCCTTGTAGTCCTTGCTGAGAGACCGCTGGTCAGGCTCATGGGCTCCTGAGCTGGGCAGAGCTTCCCTGCCAGGTTTCACCCTGGTTCCCTCCCTGACCCCCTCTTCCTGTAAGCAACTCGTGCTGCTCCTTTGGGAACTCCTCCTCTTCTGTTCTCAGCCCTCGGACACTAAGTGCCCAGGACTGATGCCAGCAGGGCCAACCTGACACTGGAGGACGCTAAGCTACTCAGACATGAACCCAACTTTCACACCACCAGGAGTCTTTTTTACAAAGAAAAGCAACATGCCGGGCGTGGTGGCGCACGCCTGTAATCCTAGCACTAGGGAGGCTGAGGCAGGAGGATTGGTGCGAGTTCGAGACCAGCCTGGGCTACAAAAGTGAGCTCAGGACCAGCCTCAACTACATAGCGAGACCCTGTCTCAAAAAGACAAAAAACAAAAAAACAAAGAAAAGCAACAGTGAGAAAAGCAGAAAGGAATAGATATGTACATCTGCTGACATTGTTTCAAATCTTGGATCCAGCCAGGTCTGAAGTTATCCTTGCAGCGTTCAGTCTTATGAAGCAATAAGCTCCTCCCCGCCCCCCCCCCTTTTTTTTTTGGCTTATGCCA
Organism: Myocastor coypus; assembly: GCA_004027025.1. Taxonomy (NCBI): domain Eukaryota; kingdom Metazoa; phylum Chordata; class Mammalia; order Rodentia; family Myocastoridae; genus Myocastor; species Myocastor coypus. The sequence goes on along the minus strand of PVJA010000538.1, from coordinate 49,071 downwards.
ATTTGAGGAGGGTTTTGCCACCCTGATAAGAGAATTGAGCGAGACGAGGACCCGGGCAGCACTTAAGGTAAAGTGGCCCTCGGCAACCACAGCTCACGTTTCTGTGCAGTGGGAGATTTCAAGACACAGAGCAACAGATGCTTCATCCTTATTTTCTTCCAGAGCTTCTTGTTTTTTTATTTTGAGATACATTCTCCCTAAGATGACCAAGCTGGCCTTGAACTTGCAATCCTCCTTCCTCTGCCTCCAGCGTAGCTGGGATTCCAGGCATGCCCCATCCTCCACCCCTTGCCCCCACCCCCCACCCCGTCCCCGCTGCGCATCTGGCATCTTCCCTCTGTTTGGTGTCTCTATATTGCAGGCCCCTGGGTGTCAGCTAAATTCAGAACTGGCATGAATCGCTCTCCAGGAGCTACAAAAGCCTTCATTCACCTCCATCTAGTGGACCTCTGCAGCAACTGCAGCCCAAAGAAGGGAGTCCTGAGGGTGACTCTCCCTTGGGACAACCACTGTGATTGGGCCTCTTCACTCTGCGAGTGAAACCCCTTAGAAAAAGTGAATGAATGGTGAAGTCAAGAAAGAGACAAGAATGGAGAAGCTAGAAGCTTACGCACAAAGTGGGAGGGGCATGCTCGTCTCCAGGAGGCGTTTCATTTCGGAGACCTGCGGTAACCACTCTCTTCCTGAAAGCACTGGTTGAAGCTTGAAGCTTGCTAGGGATCACAGCGAGTTTGGCTCTTCAACTTTCATAAGCATTTACGAAGCCGCCTCACCAAAGGCACCCACACCAGAGTTTCCAGGAAGGAGTGGCATACTGTATGCGACGCTTGAATTCTGACTGCTGCTACTTGGATTCTCGAGATTTCCCAGAGAGTGGATACATCAGTCAGCCAGCTCAGGCCCTGGAAATTCAGGCGAGTGAGCCTGACCCAGGAGTGATGGACCAGCTCTCCCAGAAAGATGGTGTCACTGGAAAGGATGCTACTTGCGAGAGTGGGGCTGGTGACCTGACACCAGGCTCTGTCACTGATGTCACAGTGTTCAACCCTTGTGGATACTCAGCGAATGAAATGAGCTCACAGGACACTTACAGGAATATTTACACGGCTCCAGAACCAGAGTTTTCTCACGTTAGCTTTGAGACAAACTGCAGTCAGATGCCTAGTGAGGATCTGATTGGGAAAGTGGGAGAAACCTACAAGCCAAGAAAATCTGGGACCACTTTGTTGGGCCTCCAGAGTTCTAAACATCCCCCAGTGCTTTCTCCCTACTCAGAAGTGGGAAGGTTTGCAGCGCCTGATGGCCAGAGTGCTATGTGCAATGATTACAATCTTTTTAAAGCCAGTTTTGCTGAGAAGCAATGACAGCAGAATTCACTGAGAAAAATGAAGAAAAAAAGCAAAAAGAGAGCGCCCATAGAAGTGTTGGTTGCTTTCTAGGTGTTGATACCAGGGACCGTTGTTTCCATAACCACCACCTTGAAATTGCAGCAAAGCCTAGGTGTAATGATGGCGTAGGCACTTGGAGTGTCTGCGTTATTATACCAAGGAGTTAGACATCGCGCACGAATGCTTTCTCCCGTGTTTAGGTGCTCTGTGGTACTCTCACTGTGAAATTGAAGCTCATGTAGAAAAAGTTGTTACTATATGAAGCTCTGCAGCGCTTCTGAAAATAATGCCATTTAGTTTATGCACACTGTAAGATTTCTGCCAGTATCGCCCCAAATTCCCCACAGACTGGGCTTGTGTCCTCCCTCCTTAGGCTCTGGCCTCAGGCTAATAACCTGAGCCTGTTCTATTAAGTTGCTGCCACAGCTTTTCATCCGGTTATTTCTCCTTTCTAGAATATATTCCCTACTGATCTTATTGAAACCAATTTCTCCTTCATAAAAATGTTTTGCAACTGTGATTAAAAGATTTTCTTCCATGATTCAAGGCCTCTTATGCAAATGATTCCAGTAATTCATTTTATGTATTACTGTTTTAATAACTGTGCCTGCACTTGTCGTCTTTGATTTCTTCCCTCACCATGGTGCCTTTCCCCCATGCCTCCAGGCAATATACTGCTTTTTGAGAGAGAGAGAAAGAGAGCAAGAGAGAGAGAGAGAGAGAGAGAGAGAGAGAGAGAGAGAGAGAGAGAGAGAGAGAGAGAGAGCCAGCCTGTCCCATGGGGCGCATATACTGATCCCTAAGGACCTAGGCTCCTGCACCGCCACTGTCATCCTCTACTTCAGAGCGGAGCCACAGTAGCCTTCCTTGCTCAGCTCGGTGGGGCTGTCCCTTGACAAAGAGGAGGACACTGCGCATGCCTGTGTGTGCACGCGCACCCCCACCCCCACCCCGAGTTGCTGGCTCTCAGCCTCCTGCAGGAAAGGGTGCTAGTCACCGTTGCGAACAGGACCGTGTGTCGGAGCTGCGGGGCAGGGGCCAAACCACGAGACATTTCACGATCCGTTTGCTCTGACAGTGAAGACGTGGAGAAAGACTAAACAGACCCAGTAGAGACCAAGTAACCCCCGTGATGCCCATGGCTTCTGTTACCTGCTGCCTCCCTGGGCCTGTGCACCCTGCCCCCTAGCTTGACCAGGTGGAGCCCACTGGGTCCCCCAGGACATAGAGAGCCACGAGAACCCATGTGTCTCTCAGCCGCACTGTGCTGTGCAGAAGGGACCAGAAGCTGTGTCCCCACCTGCTGTCTCCACCCATCTGTGACCTTAATCCTGGTCACACCATAGTCCTTAGACCTCAGTGACATGTTACTTCCTGCTGCAACACATGCAACACAACTGGAAGCAAGGGCTCAGCGTTAACCATGCAGCTCCGGGGGCTCCGTCTGGCTGTGGAGTGGAGGAGGAAGTATGGGGACGAGAGTCCACCCCCAAGGACACTGCTTGGCGGCTGGGAGCCGCAGCACTGCTTGCGTCCTCCAGGGCCTCAGACATCTGAGTCGAGGAAGATCCCAGAACAGGATGGGGTCAGTCACTTCCCAGGCAATGAAACAGTGACAGTGTCATCCTGGTACCTGGCAGTAATTGGCCCCGGGGAGGAGCTGAGAGTACCCAGAACACAAGCAGCAAACATTTGGCTTGAAAAGCGTAGCAGGTCACAAGGCAGCCAGCACTGGTAACCTCTAGCTTGTGCAGTGCATAGCAAACAAAGGAATATTGGGACGAAATTTTTGTATCTGAATGTGTCAGGTACCAAGTTGCATTTCAAAGCCACAGAGTACAGAGCTATGACCTTGCTTTTGATTCCACTTTGACCTTCTATTTTGGATGATCTGGGGCACAAGGAGAACCCATCTCCCTCTGTCATGAGCAAGTGTCACATGGCACTGTCATTACCAGGCTTCACTCTATAATCTTAAATGTTCCACCTGTCCCAGGCAGGGTGGTGGTGCTGGTGGGCACTTTAGGGAGGCCACACCCATCCTGTACCAGTAGACTCAACCCTGATGCTTGCACAGGGCTCTAGGCGCCCCCAAGAGGAGGGAAGTCAGACCTCCCAGGAGCCTCCAGGGCCCCTAGCACCCCTTTAGCCGCCCAATCCACTCACGTCCATGGCGCCAGAGAACTTGACTGTGGGCTTGTCCCACTGGGTGATCTTCTGTCTGTAGTTGTTGCAGTCCGGAATGAACATGCAGCCCACGTTCCCCAACTCGGGGTAGGAAACCTCAAGGTGCCTGTTGAGAGAGGGAGGCAGTCATCCCATGCTAGAGCTTTATGTGACTTGGGGGTTTGGAAGGAGGCTTCAGCCTAACACTAGTGGGAATGTGAAATGAGCGACATTACATTCTAACCTGCTGTTGGCGGTGTGTGGCCTAAGAGTCACTTGTCCTTGTGGTGTCCTAGTCTCCTCACCTATAAAATGGGGTCATTACTAGCAGCTATGTGATAGGGTTGGTGCAGAGTAAGATCCTGGTTAGAGTTGAGGTAAAAGAAAAAGAAAAAAAGACATTGCTAACTATCATCAGCATTTCTAAGAAGCATATACAGCCCTCCCTGCGTATCTGCTGCGGACTGAGCCCAGGCACCCCTCCCATGGATACTGAACGTCCCTGGTGCCCCAAGCCCTTGTATAAATTGGTATGGTTCTTGCACATAAATTACACAGAACTCTGTATCCTCTAGCTCGTTTACGATATCTAGTACAGTGCCGTTGCTGTACTAGGTAAGCAGTGACCATGCTGAGTAATTTAGGAAATGATGAGAGGGAAAACATCTGCACATGTCCACTACAGAGGTACTTTCCCCCAAAATAGTTTTTCTCTTTGACCTATCATTGGTTGACTCGATGAATGGGTGGGTCTCTCAGGTGGGGTGTAGGGGGGAGCCAGCCAGACAGAATGTCTGCTGGGAGTGGTGACATATGCCTGAACCCTAGCACTTGGGAGGCTGCTTCCAAGATTTAGCTGGTAGGAGCTGTGCGGCTACACATGTGAGTTTACATGGATCACTGCAAAACGATGCCGTGAACCCTTTGGGAAAGATGCCCAGAAGCGGGTCCGCTGGGTGCGATGGAACTTTTGTCTTTAGTGTTCCGAGGAATAGCCGCACTGTGGTCCACGGTGGCTGGAGGAGTTTCCGTTCCCACCAACCATGCAGAAGGTTTTCTTTCTTTCATCAGTCTTGCCAGCATTTATTACTTGATTTCTTGATGATGGCCATTCTTTCTGGAGTAAGGAAGAACAGAAGTCCAGGTCTATCGAGTTTGTATTTCTCTAAGAACCAGAGCTGTTAAATATTTTTTTTCATGAGTTTTTTTGGCCGTTTGTACTACCACTTCTGGAAATGCCTATTTAAGTTGCCACCTTCTTTATTGGGGGATTTAAATTTTTTAAAGTTCTTTATAGGGGCCCGGCGGGATGGCTCAGTGGTCTAGAGCGCCTGCTTGGGGAAGCTTGGGTGGCTTCAGGGACCGCGGTTCGATCCCCGGCACCACATGCTGTGCCAGCCCTGCCCTCGGGGCGGGCTGAGCCAGCCATAAAAATGAGGGAATAAACAAACAAAGGTTCTGAAACAAGAAAAAATAAAAAATCTTAAAAAAAAATAAAAATAAAATTCTTTATATATCCTAGATATTAGCCCTTCAAGCGATCGCTGCGAAACTTTTTTCCCATTCTGTAGGTCGACTCTGCACTCTGCTGGTTGCTTGCCTCACTGTACAGAGGCTTCCAATGTGACAGGAACCCATTTGCTCATCCTTGGTGTCATTTCTTGTGCAGCTGTAGTTTGTTCAGGAAGTCCTTGCCTGTGCCAGTGTCTTCAAGAGTTTTACCTGCTTTGTCTTCAGAGGACTTAGTCTTTCTGTTAGATCTTTGATCCATTTTGACTTTAGTTTAGTGCTTGGTGAGATAAGCAGCTCTGGATTGAACCATCTGTATGCAGAAAGCCATTCTTCTCAACACTATTTGTTTAAAAGACTACCTTTCCTTCAGCACATGTTGTTGGTCAAAGATCTTTGTCAGAGATCAGATAGCTGAATGCTCCTGGGGTTGCTTCTTCATCCTCTCTGCAGTGCCACTCGTGCATGTATCTGTTTTTGTGTCGGCACCATGCTGTTTTTATTACTGTAGCTTTGCAATATAACTTTACATCTTGGTGTATGGTGCCTCTTCCTTGCCATGCAGTTCAGGCTGGCCTTGAGCTCACTTTTGTAGCACAGGCTGGTCTTGAGTTCTCGCTGATCCTCCTGCCTCAGCCTCCCAAGTGCTGGGATAACAGGTGTGCACCACCATGTCTGGTAGTCTCTTCTTGTTCTACATGAACTTTAGCATTCTTTTCTCTAGTTCTGTGAGGAATATTCTGAAAGTATTTTGACTGGGACTGCATTAAAACTGCCTATCAGCTTTGGAAGTATGGGAATTTTAACCCTATTTTTCCATTTTCTAATGTGCCTTTCTCATTTCCTTTTTCAGAGTGCTGTCGTTTTATTATAGAAGTCTTTCACTTCCTTTGTCACATTAATTCCTAAGTATTTAAATTTTTGTAATATTACTGTACATGGTATTGTTTTCTTAATTTCTTTCTTAATGAGTTAATTATTGATGTAGAAGAACACTATTGATTTTTGAAAAATTTATACCTTGCTATATCTCCTATTTTTGAAACTCAGAAACATGAGCCAGCCTTCAAATAGACATATTAAAGACACTTAGTGCCAATTTTTAAAAAGCTTGCTCTTTTAGCCAGGCATGGTGGTGCACTCCTGTAATCCCAGTACTCAGGAAGCTGAGGCGGGAGGATCGGTGTGAGTTCGAGACCAGCCTGGGCTACAAAAGTGAGCTCAAGGCCAGCCTGAACTTCATAACGAGATCCTGTCTCAAAAAAGACAAAACAAACAAACAAACAAACAAACAACAAAAAAAACCCAACAAACTTGTCCTTTTGATGTTTTCCCCTTAAGATCCAGGACCCCATAAGCATTAGTTTGGTTAAGATGATTTGTTGCAAGGATAGTAAATTCAAGCCCAGCCTGGGGAAACTGGTGAGACTTTCAAAATGAAAAAGAAAAGTGGATTAGCTCAGTACACAGGCCTGGGCTCAGTCTTCAGCACCACACATATTTTTAAAAAGTACTAATATAAGCAAATTTTGTGTTATCATTTATTTTAGGACTAAACTACCTAACTTTTTAAGAGAAGACCTTCATTGATTATTCTAAATGTTTGTGAAGATTCAAATGTGAAGAAGAGGATGGAGTAAAAGGTAAAAGGTTTTTTGTTTGTTTGAGACAGAGCTTCACTCTGAAGCTCAGATTGGCCTTGAGCTTCCTCCATAAAACAGGCTGAATAGCAGTCATCCTGACCAGAGTGCTGGGATTATGTCCAACCAAGAAGTGAAAGTTCTTTCTCCTCCTCCTCTCTTTTCTGAGGTGGGCCACTAGGGCAGTGCCTTCCTCAGCCACCAAACTGCTGAGGGCATGGCCAAAAGTGGCCTAGGGAGCCTGGAAGATGACTCAGGAGTCTGGAAAAAGTGGCCTTTTTAAAAACAGGCAGCCTGGGGATGGGGCCGAGCTGCAGGTCCTACAGGTTAGCAGAGGGGAAGGAAACATTTTGGGCTACAAATTAGGGGATGGAAGGATCTCTCTAGCTTCCGGTGGGAAGGTTTAGGGTGTGTGTGTGTGGGGGGGGAGCCCCCTGTGGTCCAGGGAAGGCAGGATGGAGCCTGTTTTAAAGCCTGTCCTACAAAACCTGCCTGGCGACAGTGCTCCGGTTGGGGAAGCACCCCTCCCCCAAGCCTGTTGCCTTACTTGCAGACCGCAGCATCTTCGTCAGACAGGGCCTCATAGACACACAAGTCATCTTCTTTGTCTTCAGCGGCTACCATCAGGAAACTCAACCACAGGGCTGCCGCCACCAGCCTCATGTTCCAGTCTATGGGTATCTGGAACGGAACAAAGGAGCTGCTCAAGCAGCAGGACCTTCTGCAAGGCTCCTGCTGGGTGCCTGGCCCCGCCCCGCCCCACCCCGTGCCACCTGGCAGGACACAGCTCCAACAGGAGCGAGGAGGAGGGCGGCCAGCTGTCTGGGCTCCAGCAACTAATTCGCCACCTGACACGCATCCCTCAGGAGTCTCTGGGTCTGCTCCAACTGGACTTGGTTTGCAACCCTGGCTGCTACGTCTGAAGCTTTGTGGGGAAGATGTGCTGCTTCCAGGAGCCCAAAGTGCAGCTTTATGGCCCATTCTGGGGTCTGATCTTGGGACAGGGCGGAGGTTGTGGGATGAAGGATGGCAGCTTTGGCTGGGATGTGTGCCTGAGACCTCTCACTGCCCCAGGTCCTCCAAGGCCACTTGGCTCGGCAGCCTCTGGGCAGTCCGAAGGTGGATATGGTTGAACAGAGAGGCCTGGCTGAGGCCAGCTTGGAAAGGCCAGCTGGGGACAGAGAGTGCAGGGACAGAGGCAGCCTCGGGCTGCACCTTGCAGTTTGCTGAGCTCAGCATTCTTCCCAAATCAGAGCCTCTGGAGAAGGAGGCTCGAGAGGAGGACTGTGCCTCTCAACCTTTTCAAATACAACTAAAATGACCCTGATGCCCCAGGGCCTTGCTGAGGATGATAGGATCACGACCAGGAGGTATCTGCGGCCTGATCTATAGAGCAACTGCTTCCTGCTTTCTGGTTCAATTCCTGCTTCTAGGATCCCATCACTTTCCTTTTTAGGCTTCAACCTAAACACATTTTTGACTCATTGAGCTCCATAAAATACAACCAGGATCCTTCACACACACACACACACACACACACACACACACCCTTCCAAGATCTCCCTGAGCAGAAAGTGTCTAGTGTACATCTAATAGTAGCCTTTTGCCAAGATCAATGGGAGAATGATAGGAGCTATGTCCCATGGAGATGCTCAGCACATGACCATGCCTGGGAACTTAAGGATAGTGTAAGTGCTGGGTGGTTCCGAGCCAGGAGAGTAAGGCTAAAGCAGACTGGAGCGCTGCAACCCATGTGGACTGGTCACAATGCATGAAGGGTCATAAAATGCCATGGCTAACACACTAAGTGAGTGAGGTAGGAGTTTTTTGTTGTTGTTTTTTTGTTTTTTTAGGAAGGGTTTCACTATGCAGTTGTTTTTGTTTTTGTTTTTTGGTCTTTTTGAGACGGGGTCTCGCTATGCAGTTCAAGCTGGCCTTGAGCTCACTTTTGTAGCCCAGGCTGGTCTCGAACTTACACTGATCATCCCGCCTCACCCTCCTGAGTACTGGGATTACAGGCATGCACCACCATGCCGGGCTTCACTATACAGTTGTGGCTACTCATTTTTGTAGTCCAGGGTGGCTTTGATACTGTTGCCTCAGCCTTCCTTGTGCTGGAATTATAAGTATGTTTCATCACACCAAGTAGGATTTTTTTATAAAAAAAAGGGAGAAGAAAAGATTTGATGATAAAAATATGTGATGCAACAACTACCGTTAATTTGTTATTCTTATTTTGATAATGTGTACCATATGTATTGTTTTATATTAATGTTCCTGTCTTTGTTCTTGCTATTTATTTTTGCTTTTGTTTTCATTTTTATACTTTAATGTCAAATAAAATTTTAATAAATAAATAAAGATGCTCCTAACAATGTGTAAGAAAATAGCACAAGAAATACAGTCCTACTTATATAAAATAAATAAAGAAAGAAGGGAGGACATACTCAGAAGACAAAACCCTAAAATGGATTGGCTTTATGGCTCCCGAGCACTGTGGGTCAATCAGAAAAGTGCTATTTTCATTTGAATGTGGCACTGTTGGCAGAACCAACCAGAAGATGCTATCCTGAGTTTTTCATTTGCGTATGCATGTAATCAACCAAAAGACACTGTTCCTGATCTTTCACTTACATCTGGTGAGAGGCAAAGTGAATTTTTCAATATGACTGTGTTGATACATTGTGTCAACTTGAGAACTTTAGAACTTTAATTAAGTCAGGGTCTTTACTTTGTAGACATCCTCATCCTGTGCAAGAGGGGAGCATGGAGGTAATGTGCTACCTCCTGCAAGGGATGGTAGCCTGCTTACAATATAAGGGAGAAAAACAGGATTGTCCCCCTTTTTGCTCTTGCTGTTTTTGCTGGCTGTTTTTGGAGCCAGCTGATTATGGACTGACATCTCCACAATCTATGAGCTAAATAAAGCTTTACATTTTTAATTTTGAGCATCAGGTATTTTGTCTCAGCAATGAGAGAAAAGTGCCCAATACAGAATTTGGTGCCAGGAGCAGGGTTGTAGTTGTGAGTATACTTGAGCATGTGATTCAAGAGTCTTTGGGAATGGCTTGTAGGAAGAGTTTGGAAAGATTTGGAACTACTGGCTGAAAAAGTCTAGCTGGACCACTTTAGGCTGCACTGCATAGGAGATTCTGGTCAGAATTTAGAATACTAGAAGGCTAATAAAAACCCTGCCAGTAAAGACTAAGCTTGGGAGGTTGCTACTGCAAAGGACTGCACTGACTATTGGAATCCATCCAATGCAGGGCAGAAGTTTTTTCTGCATTTTTCTTATGTCTAAAGACTGCCTTGGAATGAGGTTAAGAGTGGTGGGCTAATTAATCTGACAGAAGAACCTTCATGGTTGTTGAATGTTGAGACAGTGGCATGGCTATTATTTGGGGAACTTATTCAGATTTATGTTGGGAATGCAGATAAAACAGCCCAGCAGGATTATTTAAAATGTGAGTTTGGCCAGAAAGAAAAACTCCAGTAAAGCTGTGGACTACAAAGATGGAACTGAAGAGATCTCAATTTTTGAGAAGGAACAGGAGAACAAAAAGGATGTCTTGAGGCCATCACAAGCAGCAGCAAATCTCCATTTTTTGCAGACCCAAAACTTCAAAAGCGAAAGAAAGCTTTGAGGAGAAAACACCAGAGCCCCGTGTTCCATAGAATGGTGGTGGCTACACCCTGTTCCAGAATGGCAGTGGTGTAGAAAATTTGTTCTACAGAATTGGATTCAGAGTACACAGTAATCCTGGCACTTGACCCCTACAGCCAAGAGAGAGGAAAGCCTACTCACTGCTCTAGTTCACAGTAGACCTTGGTATTGGTTTTAGGCACATGCAGAATGCAAGAGCTGGGTTTCAGAAAGCCTGGAAGACCAGGCTGCCCCTGAGAGGGCTATGTGTGAAGCTGTGAGGGTGAAGCTAAAGGTGCAATGAAGACCCCAGAAGTTTTCAAAAGCCAACAATGTGGCCTGTCTAATGAAACCTGTAAGCTCTAGAGAGAAGCCGTGGGAGCTACTTTCTCTAAAAGTGACTTAGGGGTGGGGCTACTCAAGCCTTTTTGGAGCTCACAATTTTCTACACATTGCCTCAGATGTTGCATATGGAACTGCAGGATGTAATGCTCATCTTTCTGGATTTTGGACTTGCTTTGGTCTAATGCCTTTGCTTTTTCTTTTCTTTTCTTTCTTTCTTTCTTTTTTCAGTTCTAGATGGCTTTACTGATCAGATGAGAAATCAGCTTGAGTATAGCCTGTGCCCATGGCCCTTAAGGGTGACAACTAGTGTTATCCTTTCAGCCACTGGGAGAATACAGAGAAGCCCCTCCTCCTTCCTCTTGCTGTTCCTGACTGGGGTCCTACAAAGAAGGGGATTTTGTGGCTAGAGAAGGCCCCCAGAGAAGCATGGTGTAGACGGGGCATTAGAAGGTGAAGGGTGAATGTGCCTCCCTCCGCATCTGAGGAGTAATCTTCAGGCATGGCTAGAGCAGAGCACTGATCTGGGCTGCACTCCCTGCAGCTTCAGACCCAAGGTTAAGGCCAGGGCTAACCACCTGAGGCTTTGCACCACTGACAGATGCAGCTGGGCTTGGAAGTGCTTCACGTGATCTCCCCCATCAAACTGGGGAATTAGATGACTGAGGTCAGGCAAGCTCCCTGGGGTCCCCATACCTGTGTTGTTCTCTGATCCCAAATGGGAGGACACCAGTTCCACAGTGACTCAAAGGCAAGAGGCCTAGAGCAGCAAGGGGCTCCTTCCTGTGGCCAATGGCCCATGGTCTCATGACTTCTGAGCAGGGACTCTTCAGGCTTCTTCTGTGGGGCCCCCCAAGGAGCCCACCCCCTTTCCCAGAGGAGCATCTCTGGTATCCAATAAACAAAAACATCCCCTCCTCCCTTTTTGACCTTGTCTCCCATCCACCCTGTGCTGGTCACTGCTGTTTGTTCCTGTGGACTTCAATGTAGGGGCTCAGGAGTCCTGTTGACAACATGGAAGAGGCTGAGGATCTGCAGGGTGAGGTATGGGGAGAGGCCCTGGTCCCACTTAACACTACAGATACCGCTGTTTCCTCCTGATGATGGTGTCAGATGCCAGGCAGAGGATGCTTCTTAGTGAGAGAGCAGCTCAGGCAGAGCCCCAAACCACAGGGAGCCAGATGCCCAAGTTCAAGTCATTAGCGATGTACGGTAGGGCTGAATGAGAGAATCCTGGTGGCCTCCATGGCGGCTGAGAAGGAAATGGCGCTGGAAAGCACAGAGAGGGCGGGTGCAGCAGGCAGTGGTGGGGGGCCTCACTCAGAGTGGACCAAGGCCCCAGCTCCTCGTCCAAAGTCAAAGCCCTTGGGCCTGAAGTTTTTAGCACAGCGTCCGTTGCAGTAAATCTCACCATCCTTGTCTGCCAGCATGGTTGACTCAAGGCCTTTGCTGCACTTGGCCCATCAGAAGCAAGATTTATGCCAAGACTTTCTAGCCCCAATCACCTTCTCCGCTGCATAGACCTGGGATTGGAATCTGGGAAGTCTGGCTCGAGGTCCATGTTCTTAGCCTCTCTGTTCCACTGGCCCTGTTGCTGCCTTCTTGTCCTCCCAGCTAAACCATTTTGCTCTCAGGGTAAGCCCAGAATCCCCCACGTGGCCTACCATGCCCTGTGTGATCTGGCTCCTCCTGCCTCTCTGGCTGTGCCTGCCAGTCTTGCACCAGGGCCTTGGTGGGTCCCGCTCCACTGACAGCCTACTCTGTGGGTAGGGAAGAGGGAGAGGCCAGGCCGGGGTGGGGTGGGAGGTCAAACACAGGAGGAATGGAGGTGGGGAAAGGGCCTCAAACTCCAGTGGCTGGGTGGGCCCAGCCTACTCCATTCTCATTTCCTCTCAGAAACTTGCCTTGACACCTGATCCGGTTCCTGTTAGACGCAATCAGATCACCTGACACCTTCCCTTATTATTCCTTTATGTTTGTGGCTCTTTGTTTAGTGGCACATGCCCCGCCCATACCCAACACACATCACAGCCTGTGGGTTCTGTGAACCACACAGAAGGCGCATCCTGCATTCCAAGCTCCCTACCTGGAGCGTACAGATGCTCAAGAGCACAACCGACTTGCTGTTTCTCTTTCCGGCAGTCCTTATTTTCACCTACCAGCTCACAGCTCTCCATAAGCATCAACACGAGGCTCACACTCTCATTGGCCTCCAGCCCTGGATCCTTTCTGCTTATTTTTCCAACCTTCCCTGGCTTGTTTCCCTACAGAGGCATCCGGCAGAAAGCAGTGCTTCTTGGCTTTTTCAAACCCATCTTTCCCTTGGGGACTCGCAGGACATGGTTTCCCACTGGAGATCCATGTGCTGGGAGTCACATTCAAGCTTGGGGCTGACAGCCCTCCCTCCCACAGCCCAGCGTCTCGTGTTCGGTTGCCTCAGTGGGGAAGCTCCCATGGCTGGATCCTTCAGCACCTGCAGCCTCTGCCCGCTCCGTCCGTCACCTGGGCCGGGGCCACCTCCTGACCCCACTGCTCAGGCCATGCCAGCTGACTTCCTGAGGAGCCCAGGCCCCTCCAGCCACTGCAGTTTGAGGCCCTTTTCCCGCCTCCAGTCCCCTCCTGTGTTTGACCTCCCACCCCACTCTGGCCTGGCCTCTCTTCCTTCCTTACCGAGCCTCAGGTCCACACTCTCCCTTCCTCCTGCACCTTTCCCAGTGCCCTCTGAGGAATCTGTGGCCTGTAGCGGGTGAGCTTCCCCTTGCTGATTCCCTCCCATTCCTAATAAAACAGTGAGATAAAATTCTCACCCCATTGTTTGCTCTTCAAGGCACAACTCCATGTTGGCACGTTGACAGAGCTAGCTGTACAGCCACCACAGCTATTTAACTACAGATCACTTCCGCCTGGGTGTGATGGCACACACCTGTAATCCCAGTGCTCAAAATGTGAAGGTAGGAAGATGGAGGCAAGCCTGAGGTCCTTCTGGGCTACACAGTGAGTTCAAGGCAGCCCTGAGCCAAATGGCGAGACCTTGTCTCAACAAAGCAAACGAATAATCGATTTATAGATCCTTTCATTAATTCCAAAGAAGTCCTGTGCTCTTCAGCAGTTTGCCTGGTCCTCCCTCCCCCAGCCCTGACAACCTGGCCTATTTTCCATCTCCAGTCTATTCTGACACCTCTCCCTGACCCCAGAGTCCTTGCTTGGCTACTGCTATCCTTACAGGTTCCTCTGTCCCTAAAATCCCAATGTAGAGCAGCTCAGGGATCTGACCACAATCTCCTCTCCTCTTTGCTGCTTCCTGTAGCTCCCTACGCACACCATCTTTCAGGTCATTCTTATATTTGGTTCCTTGACCATGTCCTCTGCCTCTTCTGCTTCTTGACTACTGTCCCTTGACTGCTGCCCACGTCCCTCGAAATTGCACTGCAGCCTCTCTGGCCGACAGCTGGGCCTCCTTCCGTCTCTCCTCATGGTGCAGCTAGTACCTACAAGTCCTGTTCTGGGCCAGACCCAGGGTCTGCCTGCTCCTCTCTTCTCCATGTCGTGTGCCCCTCTCAGAGGCTGGGGCATGGGAGGCAGAGGACAGGGACTGTGCTAAGTGAGAGAGGCCAGTCAATGAAGATGATGGATTGCAAAATTCCATTTATGTGAACTGTCCAGAATGGGCAAATATATGACGTCAGAGCGTACGAGTGGCTAAGGCTGTGTGTCAGGGTGGGAAGTGACCGGAGTGGAGGCGGTAGCCAAGGGCGTGGGCTTCTTTTAGAGGTGATGAAAATGTACAAAAATTGTTTGATAGTTGCACATGATCTAAAATCCATTGAGTTCTACAGTCTTGGGAAGGGAGGGGGTACGGGGGATTGAACCCAGGGCCTCTGCACTGAGCTATATCTCCAGCCCTTTCTATATTTGTTATTTTGAGGCTGGGTCTCCCTGAATTGCCATGTTGCCTGGGCTGGGACTGAATTTGTGATCCTCCTGCCTCATTCTCCCAGAGTGCTGGGATTACAGGCATGTGCCGGCACACCTAGCCAAATGGTACGCTTTCACATTGGTCAATGTGCAGCTTATTTCAACAAAACTTTGTCTTTCTTTTACTTAAAAAAAAAAAAAAATCAATCCTGGGCTGGCCAGATAGCTTCACAGATTAAAGCGCCTGTGAGCAAATGCAGGGGCAGGGTCCTCCTTCCCTCCCTCAGACCTGACTGAGGGAGGGAAGCCAGACTGTAGCATTCTCATCTGTTTGGGCATTGGTGGCACGACTGGTCTCTGCTTGGCCTAACAGGCATACAGGGAGAAAGGAGGCAGAGGTTACTTAGAGAAGCACCAGAGAGTACGGGGCCACCCGCTCCCTGCAGGAATGCAGGTGACAAGAGTAGCAGGGTGAAAAGCCCTCCGAAAAGTAAGACACTCAGAAGCGGCAGCTGGCGGGGCCAGCCACCTGCTGTCCACGGAAGACAGTGCTCTGAAGGGGCTCAAGACTTCCATTTCCTGTCAGGTGACCCCCGGGCTCAGCCCAGCCCCGCTGCCCGGTGAAGCCAGCAGTGAAGTGGTCAGCAAGGCCAGGAGATCAGGCCATGTCTTCACTCCCATGATCCACTTAGAACCACGGAAACAGGAAAATCACACAGCACGCAGACAAATAGGAAAATGTAGCCTGTTCACAGAAAAAGGGAATTGACAGAAAAGATTCCTCAGGAAGCCCAGAGTCTTAAAACAACCATCTTAAGGGCTCCCAGAAAGAGAGAGAGAGAGAGAGAGAGAGAGAGAGAGAGAGAGAGAGAGAGAGAGAGAGAGAGAGAACCAGGCAAATGATATATAAGCAAAATTAGAATATCATCAAAGATGTAGAAAGCATAAATGGGAACCAAGTAGAAATTATGGAGCTGAAAGATCCATAACAGTGCTAACTTCAGTAGAGGAATTTGAAATTTGACCTGCAAAGGAGAAGAAGCAGTGGACACGAAGATATGTTGATTACACGCACTGAGCCTAAGGAACAGAAAGACAGTGAAACTGCAGATAGAGCCGAGGGGCTTGTGAGACACCACCAGGCAGACCAACACATGGCCAGTGAGGCTCCAAGAAGGAGAAAAACAGAAAAATGAACAGGGGTAGTTTTCCCAAAATTGAAAGGAGATACCAATCTAAAATTCCAAGATGCCCAAAGGACTCCAAGTAGGATTCATTCAGAGAGACCTATACTGAGACGCGCATTCAAGCTGCTGCAAACAGAAGTCAAAGAGAGAACTTCGAAAATGGCAAGATTCTCAACAAAACTGCCAGCCAATTTCTCAGCAGAAGGCTTGGAAGCCAGTTGGAACTGGGATGATATATTTAAAGTGATAAAAGGAAGAAGAAGGAAAAACCCTCCACCAGCCAAGAATTCTGTATCCAGCAAGGCTATCCTCCAAAAAAGAGGGTGAAACGAAGACATTCCCAGGTAAACAAGAGATGAGGGGCTGTACTGCCACTGGAGCTTCCCTGCAGGAAACACTGAGGGGAAGCCCCTGGGCTGAAATGAAAGGATGAGAAGCAGCAACTTCACAGAAAGATCGCTGCTCGTGGTGAATCCATAGGCAATGTAAAAGCAATCGGTCCAGTGTATTGGTGACTTTCCTTTGCTAGGACGAAACACCCAACATTCATTTCAGCTCCCAGTTTCAGTGGGTCCCATCCACAGTCGTCAGGCTCCTAAGCAGGACTGCGATGGTGGGAGCACCTGGAGGGCAGAGCTGCTTACCCTGTGCAGGCAGGATGCCGAGTGAGAAGGAGCCCCACCTCCTAACGGTGCCGGAGCTCGTCAGCAGGTGAACTCGTTCATGAGGCCAGCACCTCCAGGGTGCATTTGGAAGCCTCAGCCCCCCAACAGGACACTTGGGGGACATTCTAGATCTAAGTCATAGCAACTGTTATAACTGGGATTTGCAACTCCACTTTTTAAGTATACGATGTAAAGACCATAAGTAACAATATTCATAAATCTATGTTCCCAGATCTAAAGCACATAAAGATATTAAGTGTGATATCAATAACACGAAATGGAGGGAACAGACCTAGGAATAGTTTTTGTGTGCAACTGAAGTTAAATTGGTGTCAATTTGCTGAGAAATTATTATTATTATTATTATTATTATTATTATTATTATTATTGTGGCACTGGGGATTGAACTCATGACCTTGTGCTTGCGAGGCAGGCACTTATACCACTGAGCTATTCCCTCAGCCCATAAGTGGGCATCAATTCAAATTGGATTGTCACAATTTTAGGATGTTGCTGCAATCCACAAGGTAACGGGAACATACATCTGTAGAATATATGCTAAAGGAAATGAGAATTGAATCAAATATTTCACCCCAGAAATACCTACTAAACACAAAGAAAGGCATAGAGGAAACACAGGCTAGAGAAGCTGAAAAGAAACAAATCCCTAACAACAAGCTGGGCGTGGTGGCTCACGCCTATAGTCCCAGCACTTGGGAGGCTGAGGCAGGAGGATCAGTGCTGAGTTTAAGGCCAGCTTGGGCTACAAAAGTGAGCTCAAGGCCAGCCTGAACTGCATGGCGAGACCCTGTCTCAAAAAGACAGAAAAAAAAAAAAAAAGCCTACCAACAAAGTGACACTACCTTCCCATAATTTCTTTACATTTAAACTGATCCGTTTTCCCAGTCAAAGGACACCAGAAGAAAACCAGTTATAGATTGGCAGGTTGGGTTAAAAAAACATAAATGAACACATAACCTAGCTGGACATGGCAGTGAATGCCTATAGTCCCAGCACTCAGAAGGCTGAGCCGTGAGGATCCCCATGGGCTCAAGGTCAGCCTGAGCTCATAGGAAGAACCTCTCTCAAAGAAAGAAACAAAAGTAAAGAGCATCCAAATATATGCTCCCTACAGTAGACTACTTTTGACCTGTAGATATATCTAGATTGAAAAGAAAAGGATGACCCACATGGTAACCAAGAAAGCAGTGCTGACTATATTCATAACAGACAAAACAGATTTTATTTTATTTTTTGATTTTTATATATTTAGGACAGAGTCTACATATTCTCCAAGGTCTTACTACATAGATTTGACTCATAGTGATCCTCCTGTTTTCAGCCTCCCAAGCACTGGGATTACAAGCACGCATCACCATACCCAGTCTCAATCGCAGTCTTAGCCTGCCCACATGGCAGGCTGGGGATTGAACCCAGCTGCTGTGCTGTGCCTAAGCAGACATTTTCATCTGTTGAGCTATCTGGCCAGCCCTGAAAAAATGGATTTTAGATCAAGATCTGTTCTAAGAGAAAGAGAAAAATACTGTATAGCAATGAAGGGGTCACTGGTCTGCCAATCACACTGCTATGGCTTCAGTATGGCCTGACCCTGTGCCTGCGGGTCCCCTGTCAGGGCTCAGTTCTCCATGGGGCAGTGTGGGAGTGGAAGGTGGTGGGACCTTCAGCCAGGCTCCACTCTTGAAAAGAATTGCTGTAGTTCTCATGGGACTCTGGTGTGTCCTAAAAGAGGGTTGTTGTGAAAAAATGTGTCTGACCCTTCTCTGCTTGCTGGCTTCCTGTCTGACAGCGTGAGCTCTTGGTTTTACATCTGTCACCTGCCATGGACACTACCAAGAAAGCCTTCACCAAAGCCATCAGGTTCTGGTCATGCTCTTGAACCTCCAAAATTGAGATAAATGTCCCCTCTTTCTTTCTTTCTTTCTTTCTTCCTTCCTTCCTTCCATCCATCCAGGGAGGGAACAGAGTAGCACTCTACCACTGAGTTACGTTCTCAGCCCCTTAAGCTGAGGTCTTTCATTTTAAGCCTGGTCTCACTAACTGACTCAGGTGAGATATGAACTTGCAATCCTCCTGTCCCAGCCTCCCAAGTACCTGAGATTGCAGATGTATACCACTTTATCTGGTCATAACCTCCTTTCTTTATAAAGCAGCCAGCCTTAGGTATTTTGCTTTAGCAACAGGAAACAAACTAATACAAAGATATATCAGTTTGAGCACATGCACTAAGCATCAGAGATCCAAAATGTATGAAGCAAATATTGATAAGGTTAATTATAAAAATAGATAACTTAGTCATGATAGTTGGCCATGGTGACCCTGACCCCATGGTGCACTGCAATGGTGATTGAGACTGGGTGTGGTGGCACATGCCTGCAATCCCAGCTGGAAAACAGAAAAGACCACTACAAGTCTGATTTGTGTAGTGAGACCCTATAAACCCTGTACTAACTACATAAAAAATTAATAATAGTTAGAGATTTCAATATGCCATTAATAATGGATATACTGAACAGATCAATAAGGAAATAAAGGACCTCAATGACAACAGGGTGTATCAAAAATATACAGAACAGCTCATACAACAGCAGAATATACATTTTCCTAAGGTACACACATGTAACACTCCAAAATAGAAAACGTGTCAAGCCACAAACCAAGTCTGACTAAAGTTAAAAGACTGAAGCCATAACATAGTATCCTTTCTGAGCTCAGTGAAATGAAAGATGAAAACGACAGCAGGAGGAAGCCTGGAAAAGTCACAAACAGGTGGAAATTTTAAAAGAGATTTATGATTGGTTGGTTGGTTGGTTGATTGGTTGACTGCCGGGCTGGGGCGTGGACCCCAGGCCTCACACGTGCGAGGCAAACAATTCTACCACTAAGCACTATCCCCAGCGCACCAGCAGCACACTCTTAAACAAACTGGGAATCAAAGTCATAGAGAGGTGGGGCAGGGGATGCTGTGCGCACCAGCATTGGGAAGCATCAGGTGGTTATGCTAAAAAGAAAAGTCCCGAACCAACAACATGGATTTACACTCTGAAAATCCAGCAGAAAAAGTGAAAAGCCAAGAAAAAGAATTCCCAGCAGAGATAGAGGGGACATCAACACAACTAAAAATTGGTTCTTTAAAAGACATATACAAAACTGATACACTTTCAGTGTGGTTGACCTGTGAAAATAGAGAGAAGAATCAACTTATTAAAGCCAAAAAGGAATCTGAAGAAATAATTGCAAATGTTATTTCACAGAAATAAAAAAGATTATAAAAGATTAACATGGACAAGTGGATGAGGTTGTTGGTTATTTTTTTTTTTTTTTTTTTTTTTGTCTTTTTGAGACAGGGTCTCACTGTGCAGCTCAGACTGGCTTTGAGCTCACTTTTGTAGCCCAGGCTGGTCTCGAACTCACAACGATCCTCCTGCCTCAGCCTCCCAAGTGCTGGGATTACAGGCGTGAGCCACCACGCCCGGCTTGTTGGTTATTTAACAAATTAGGAACAACAAAAAAAGCTTTCTAGCCAGGTGTGGTGGTGTACGCCTGTAATCGCAGCACTTGGGAGGCTGAGGCAGGAGAATCAGTGCGAGTTCGAGACCA
Organism: Myocastor coypus; assembly: GCA_004027025.1. Lineage (NCBI taxonomy): Eukaryota > Metazoa > Chordata > Mammalia > Rodentia > Myocastoridae > Myocastor > Myocastor coypus. The sequence goes on along the minus strand of PVJA010000538.1, from coordinate 28,998 downwards.
GCCTGGACTACAAAAGTGAGCTCAAGGACAGCCTGAACTGCATAGTGAGACCCTGTCTCAAAAAAGACCAAAAAAAAAAAAAAAAAGCTTTCTGGTGGCTGGAAAGATGGTTCAGTGGTCTAAATAAAACACCTACTTAGGCAAGCTTAAGCAACCTCAGGGACCGCGGCTCAATCCCTGGCACCACATGCTGCGCCACCCCACTCCAGAGCAGGCTGAGCTGGCCATAACACAAATAAATAAATGAGGTTTAAGAAAAACAAAATAAAATCTTTAAAAAAATAAGATTTCTTGATTTCAAAATTTAGTATAAAATTAGAATAATCAAAACAGAGTGGGGCTGGTGAGATGGTTCAGTGGTCTAAAGTGCCTGCTTAGGAAAGCTTAGGCAACCACAGGGACTGTGGTTTGATCCCCGGCACCACATGCTGTACCAGCCCCACCCCCAGGGCAGGCTGATCTGGCCATAAAAAAAGAAAATAATTAAAAATTTAAAAGAAGAGTGGTACCGGCAGTAAAACGATAAATATTGCCCAACAGAGTAGGACGGAGAGTCCAAAAACAATGTGTATGTGGATAAGTGATTTATTTTATCTTTTATTTTATTTTATTTTATTTTTTTGTGGTACTGGGGATTGAACTCAGGACCCTGTGCTCGCCAGGCAGGCGCTTATTCAGCTGAGCTATATCCCTGGCCCTGGATAAGTGATTTTTAAGTAGAGTGCTTAGAACCCTGGGCGGGACAGGGTTAGTCATTTCAGCAAATGGTGTGGGACAACTCAGCTACCACGTGCAGAAGAATAAAGCTGGCCCCACCGTGCACCATATGTAAAAGCCGGCTTTGGGCTATCCGAGATCTAGACGTCAGGGAGAAAGGAAGCTTCACAGCACCGGGTCGGGTGGGGAATCACACAGGCGACACTAAAAGCACGGGCAGTGGAAGCAAGAATGGACCCTGGGCTTCGTCTACCCTTAACCTCCCTCACTCTCCTTCCGGGTACAGATCAACCTCTGGTGCTCACCACACTCCTGCACATTAGGTATTCTTCTGCCTATTTCATGGCAGGGGAAATGAGGAGCCGTAAAGGAAAGACATTGGTAAATCTGTCAGAAGTGAGGGCGGTCTGATTTAGCAATGCCCAGCCCAGCCCACAGCTCCAGCCATTCATCCCACAGTGCTGTTTCTGAAGAGAGAAATACTTGGCCCCTAGAGACACTGGAAATACTATGGACACATCCCTAGGTCACACAGAGTGAAGACAAGAAACACTGATATACTAATTCCTGTCAGCTCTGGTAGGGCAAATTCCTGTCTGTCTGCTTCCCCCCCCCCTCACACACACAGTCTTTCTCTCTCTCTCTCTCTCTCTCTCTCTCTCTCTCTCTCTCTCTCTCTCTCTCTCCTTCCCTCCCTCCGCCTTTCTCACCCTTCCTCTCCACCTCCCCCAACCTCACATCCACAGGACACAGTTCTTTTTTTCTCTTTTTTGGTGGGACCAGAGTTCAAACTCACAACCTTGCACTTGCCAGGCAGACACTTGTGCCACAGAGCTATCTCTCTGGCCCCACGTCCACAAGAGAGAAGAGCACTTGTCACTTACCAGAGCAGAGGAGGAAGTGTGCTGAGTGGTGAGGGTGGGGAAAGGAAGTTTCTTGCAGATTTCTGGAAATGTTGGGAAGACTGTTTCCTCCGGGATGCCCCGCAGCTTGCACCCTAACGGCTGTTAGGGTCTGCTGGTCCTGAGGGTCTAAGGCAGTTCCTAGAGCACAGGAAACAAACAGCGCAGCGGTTGGCTGGCCGTTGGAGGCAGTTGGAGAAAGTTCCAGGAAAGTTCCAGAGAGGAGCACTTAGGTAATGTGGGAACGAGCAGGTCTGCTGGCATTTCTCTCTCCCAGAATTCTAAGGGAAAGAGTGGAAACTGCAGAGATGATTCTGGTCCCATTCCTACCTTTCAGGGTACCCAGTGAAGCAGGCAGAGGGACGCTAGAGATGTGTGAGGAGAAAGCTGTGGGCAGAGACACCAAGACCACCCACAGAGACCAGCATCCAGGGACAGATGCCAGCACTGGACGTGTGGTGCAGAAGTCCCGCGGCCACAGCCAATGGAGGCCAGGGATGCCACTCCCCCCCCACACACACCTTGGAGATTGCATAGAGGAAGAAGTGGGGGCTTGAAGCCTTCTTCCTTGGAGGAGCAACCCCTAGTGCCATCCCAGGCCTGCCTGGTCACCCCAGACCAAGGTTTCCACTCGCACTGAAAGGAGCGAGTATGGAGGATTTGGTCCTCAGTTGGGGAGGATTCAGGCTACAGGCTCTGGTTTGAGGTGTGGTAGGAGGGAAACTGCTGCTCACTCATCTGCAGCCTGAAAGCCGAGAGAAAAAGGAAGCGCCGGGCACGAGATGTGCCCTTCCTGGGCCTGCTGCCAGTGCCCTTCCCAGTTGTTAGGGTTTATGTCTAGTTGTCCCCCCAAAGCCTCATGCAGTCATGAGGTGGGGATTTCTAGAGTTTGAGACTTGACTCATGATCCACTGGGATTATGGGCTTTAGTACGGATGGGGTTATTGGTCTGAGTACGGCTGGGATTATGGGTGTGGCCTAAGGTAGATAGGCTGAGGCAGAGAGCCTGAATATAATATAAAGAGAGAGAGAGAGAGAGAGAGAGAGACACTTGCGCTGTTGCTCTCTGTTCCCCTGGTTGTTTGGTTTCCTCTGTCACCATTTGTTGCTGTTCCAACGCTGCCTCTGCCATGTGCCTCTCTGCCTTCGAGTCAGCTGAGTATGGACTGAAACTTCCAGTAACTGTGACCTAGATAAATCTTTCCTTCTTTCATTTTGGGTGTTGGGTATTTGTCCCAGCAATGACAGAAGAGTAACTAAGACACTGGTCCTGCTCCTAGTACCCTTCCCAGTCCTGCTCTGAGGACCCTGCCTTTAACAACTGACTTCACTGTGGGCCCCCACCATCCAGTCACCTTCCAGAAGCCCCATCTGTCAGTCCAGGAGACTTTAGGGGAACATTTTGGATGTAAGCTGTTATAAATGGGAAGTCTGTGCTCCCATAATAGTTGGCCACGGCAGGGTGTGTTGCTGAGTCTCAGAACCTGGATCTCCTACTGAGTTTTAAATCAACATGCCTGTCAGGTATGCTGCTTCATACCTGTAATCTCAGAACTTGAGATGCTAAGGCAGGGGATCTCAAGTTCAAGGTCAGCCTGGAATACGGAGTGAAAACCTATCTCAAAGGCAGAAGCAAAAAAAGAAAAGAAAAAAAGGAAGGAAGGAAGGAAGGAAAGAAAGAAAGAAAGAAAGAAAGAAAGAAAGAAAGAAAGAAAGAAAGAAAGAAAGAAAGAATGAATTACCACAGCTGGACCTACAACCCTGATTTCTTTCTAGAGAACTCCTAGGAAAGTCAAAGAATAAATGGAAATTTATACACTAGACCAGTTGTTCTCAATCCTGGCTGCCCATTGACTACCCAAGAAACTTCTAGAAATAGCAATGTCTGGCCTCACCCCAGGTGAATTCTATGAGGCTCTCTGAGGCAGGGCCTCAAGTTCTGTTCTTGCGGTGCTTTTGAAGCCAGGGCCTGCCTCATGCTAGACCGTCACTGCACCAGAAATCAGTACTGTAAACCCCCTCTAGGGCAATTCTTCTGGGAGTCCTGAGAGTCCCTGTGTGACGCACAGCTGTGTGTTAGGCACTGGCTGGATACTGAAGGGGCACAGATGACAAGACGCAGATCTCACATCTTGGAAAGGATGGTAAGTCAAAGAAACTACCCCAAACAAATGGCCACCAGATGCAAGCCCAGGAGCCCATGTCAGGGTCAAGAGGAGAGGCATGGGTGTGGGCTTATGTTCTGTTTTTAATGAAGTTTGACATCTTGGAGGACTTGCTGGAGATCTGCCCTACCCATCCCGGGTAGACTCCTGGGCCATCCCGGGTAGACTCCTGGGGATGACAAACAATTTGCTGTGAATGTGCTTTGCTTCTCTCTCTCTCTCTCTCTCTCTCTCTCTCTCTCTCTCTCTCTCTCTCTCTCTCTCTTTCTCTCTCTCTCTCTCTCTGTCTCCATCTCTCTCTCTGTGTCTGTCTGTCTGTCTGTCTCTCTCTTGTATTTTGTTAAAGGGTCTACAGGGTATCACTACATAGATCCAACTCATAGGGATTCCCTGTTTTCAGCCTTCCAAGCACTGGGGTTACAGGTGCATGCCACCACGCCCAGTCTCAATTATAGCCTCAGTGTGCCCTAAGGATAGGACCGGCATGGCATGCTAAGGATTGAACCCTGGCCATTGCACTCTGCCTAAGCAGACAGTTTAGTCCACTGACATATCTGGGTGGCCCTTTCTTCCTTTCTTCCTGCCTTTCTTTCTTTCTTTCCTTCCTTTCTTCCTTCCTTCCTTCTTCCCTCCTTTCCTTTCTTCCTTCATTTTGTTTTTTCTCTTTTCCTTCTTTCTCTCTCTCTATCCTACAGTCTCACTATGGTGCCCAGTCTCATCTCTGCTGCATAGTTCAAGCAATCGTCCTGCCTCGGGCTTCTGGGGAGCCAGGTCTACATGCCACCACACTCAGCTAACCAATACACCTTTCATGTGCAAACCAACCAAGCCACACCCTGAGTGCTCACGTGTCTTCTCTTCCCTGCCAATGACCAGAAGGCCCAAATCCCGGATCCCGGGGCTCAAGCCACACCTGTCATATCCCAAGCCTGCGTTCTCCTGCTCCATACCAGGGCACCCTGGAGTGCTCCCCCCAAAGACTGAGGACACAAACGCCCCTTTGTTGCCAGGGGCTTTGTCACTTTGATCCACAGCCTTGGTTCACTTTGATTCATCTGCAGGGGCTGGAGGATGCCACGGCCTTAGGCTCTGGCATCTGTCCTGGCCCTACATTCACTTCCTCATCAGTCAACTCCTGGGATCCTCTTCAGGCTGGATGTCCCTAACCTCTGGGTTATGTGGCCTCTATGAGCAGTTAGAAAATAAAGCGGTCTCAACTGGGCCTGGCATGGACAGGTGCCTTCTGCAATTGATGTAGCTGCTAATTCTACTTAAATATCCAGTTGGCCCAGCCTCGCGCCGGGGTACACATAGCACAATCCTTGTCTCTGAGGTTTCGTGGGAAACACTGGCATCTATTCAACCTATGCCTGTGAAACCTGAGAGCCTGGGGTAAGTGCTATGCTAAGCCCACAGACCAAACAGCGGGAAACTCTAGAAAAGGGAATTGATGAAGCTCTCACACTTAGGAGGGGTTTGCATCAGAGCTGCAAACTGGGCGCTCCAAGCTCATTCTTTGTTCTTTGAGGGGAGCTAGAACTTGTGTGTGCACCCAGTTCTTTGGGGCCTGGCTAGGTCACAGGCCCCATCTACCAACACAGTTGCCATGGGAATTCCAGAGCGTGAACCTCGGCAGACATATCCAGCCTGTGGCACTCGTCACTATTTGACCTTCTGCCTGTGTGGCTACTGCTTTCCTGAGCAGGCTTCTCAGGTATCTGTTGTCACAGCTACTGGCATTAGCACATGTCCCTGAGAGAACCCCCTCAGAGACGGCTGAACTGCCCAGCAGATGCCTATGAGATGAGCAGAATCCCCAGGCCCTGGGTTATGAACAAAGGACACCGAGACTTCCCCGGGGGTCCTTTGAAGGGCCTTCTCCCCTGCTGGGAGGCCAGATGTCCCACCCACCAATCCCCTCCTGGTGACTGTGTCAGAACACGGGCCTGAGGAAGGATGCCAGCCCCTCTCTGCCAGTTGTACGGGGACCGGTGAGGATATGAGCTCTCGAGATCAGGGCTGCTGTTGTTTCTCTCCATCGAAGACAGGAAACGCTACAACAACCCGATATTTAATTCTGCAACTTAAGGCAGCCTGTGAGGGTTAAACCTAACATGTCCTCCCCAAGTCTCATGGTACCTCGCTGTGGCGCTCTTGGAGGGTGACTGGAGCAGGGGGCACTACGCTCATCAGCAGGAGGACGTAAAACAGCTCAAGCCAATAAAAGAATCAGCGAACCTGAACGAATGCGACCTAACCGTACACAGGCTCCTAAGATGAAAAGGACAGAACTCCTAAACTATTTACACCAAGCTCATAGACTAGCCCATCTGGGAGCAAAAAAGTTATGTTTATTAGCTAAAAGTCAACCAATCGATGACCAATTGTCAGCTGCTCACATCCGGGAATTAGCGGAACAAGTTACCAGGGACTGCCAGACTTGTCAGGTGGTCAATGCCTTCCCCTCCAAATCCTCAGAAGGAAAGAGATTACGAGGAACCAGACCGGGACAATTCCGAGAAGTAGATTTTACAGAAATAAAGCCCACCAAATATGATAGACACTTTCTTAGGATGGACTGAAGCCTTCCCCACCAAGAGAAAAACTGTGCAAATGGTAGTTAAAAAACTGATAAAAAAAATCTCTCCTTGTTTTGGCCTGCTGAAGGTAATTGGGTCTGATAATGGGTCGGCCTTTGTGGCTCAGGTAAGTCAGGGACTGGCCAAGATATTAGGGATTGATTAAGAGTTTCACTGTGCCTATAGACCCCAAAGTTCAGGACAGGTAAAAAAAAATAAAATAAAATAAGTAGGACAATTAAAGAGACCTTAACAAAATTAGTCAAAGAGACTGGCTCTAAAGATTGGACTATGCTCCTACCTTATGCCTTGTTTAGGGCTAGAAACACCCCTTCCTCTCATCCGCCCAATTTAACTCCTTTCGAGATCTTATATGGAACCCCTCCCCCCATTCGAGACCTCAGTCCCTTACCTGAGGGCGCCCATTTACCCTATACCTTTTTGATTGATAGACTTCAGGCTCTAGACCAAATTCAGAAGATTCTGTGGCGTCAGTTCTCCTCAGCTTACCAGCCGAGCAACGAACCAACTCCCCAGCGTTACAGCGTGAGAGACTTCATCTACATCCGTCGCCACCAGACTCAGACCTTAAAACCCCGCTAAAAAAGACCCTACCAAATACTCTTGACCACTCCCACGGCGATCAAAGTTGAGGACATTACATCCTAGATCCACACATCTCATCTTAAGCCAGCACCTCCAACACTAGAACCCCAATAGAGACTAAAAAAGACTGGTAATCCTCTCAAACTGCGAGTTCATTAAGTCATTGATTGATCAGGTGATCCAGATAATGCTTTGGTGTTATCTGGTGTAGATCTGGTTAAGCTTTGTGGGTCTTATAATATTTTTTAGTTGTACATTCATAGGCTTATATCAGAGACAACAAACAGAAGTTCACCCAAATATTGTTATAACCATACTTGTTTGTTGTCTCTTATACTTTATGTATTTTAACTGTCAACAAAAGTTTCCCTAGGGTCAACAGCTAAAATACCCAACTTTTTTGTCACAACAATAATATTTTCTCTTTGTCTCTGCCCAATACAACCTGGTGCTAATCCCCATAGGCCATAAAAATAGACTATGTCTAAATGGGAAGATAAAAAGTTTAAAAAAAAAAAACAAGAGGCCCAACGAGGCCTCTCTGAGTCCTGGTTCAGCCGGTCCCCCTAGCTCACTACCTTATTGTCAGCCCTGGCAAGACCTTTGATCGTGTTACTTTTGATAATAACTATAGAACCCTATATACTAAACAGGATAATCAATTTACTACAAAAACAAATTGACAATATAAAACTGATGCTTGTCAGACAACAATATGCCATCTCAGGTGACCCTAATACTGAAAACCCCGATCTCTAAGATTAGAGATCGCCAAAACAAAAGGGGGGGATGTAAGGGATAAATGTCCCCTTTGTTCCTTTCTAGGAACGGAGCCATACACACTGTTCCTGAACTCCCCATGTACTGGGACATGAGATAACACAGTTGTAAATTGTCTAAGTTAGCTAAAAACAGAAACGAGGCCTGCCCCCTCCCTGTGCCCTCTCTGACCATGTTAAGAAGTTCCCCTCGCCACCTGGCCTTTGGCTTCCGTATGATTATTTCCCCCAATAAATGTAACGAGCGGTTTAAACTAACCAATGCTATCTGCTTCTGTACCCGAACCTGCATGGCCCCCTCCCTTTATGTGTTTATGCTCAACTCGAGGCTCTTTGTTCCTGCGTGTGCATCGAGCCCCGTGCATGGACAAATAAACCCCTTGCTGATTGCATGAGGAGGCGTCTGTTGGTGTCTTCCTTGCGTGGCGGGCGTCTCAACCCTAACACAAGACCCAAGACCAAGCCACAGACTCTAACAATTGTGCTTGTTCAAGAGTCTCAATAGTAGGGGCTGGGGAGGTAGCTCAGTAGAATAAGTGCTTGCCTGGCAAGAGCAAGGGCCTGAGTTCAATCTCCAGTTCTGGAGGAAAACAAACAAACAAACAAACAAACAAACAAAATAAACAAACTAGGCTTAGAGATCCTAGTTGGCCCAAGAGTCTCAATAGTAGAGACCAACTCTACTTCTGTTAGGGAAATCAAAATCCACCCATCCTTCTAGTCTTTAGTGCCTACACTGTGCTGGGTACTGAGGATCTAGAAGGATGCCAGCTCTGGAGCTTCCTGCTCAACCACTGAGTCAGGAGTGAACCACTAATCACAAAGGAGTGTTCAGTCCCAAGTGGGAAGAGACACCATGGAAGACCTCAGGCACTCTGCTGGTGCCTGCCTTTGGCCAACCCTCAACCCACAGCTGTGGACCAGTGATGAGAAACTATAAAAACAGGGTAGAGAACTTCCTATATATGTTGCACTAAGCTTCACCTGATGACAGCAAGCACCTTATATAACCATAGAACAACTTCAAAACTAGAAAATTAGCTTGGTCCTGTACTATTCATGAAACCACAAAATGTATTGGTGTTTCCCAAGATTTCCAGTAAGGCCCTTTCCTGTTCCAGGAGCTGATCCAAGACCTACATCATATTCTTTGTCTTTAGTCGTGGAAGTCTGTAAGAGTTCCTGAAGTTTCCTTTTTTTATTTTATCTTTTTCATAGCTGTCTTAATCATTTTCTTGAGACATAACAATTGCCCCACATCTTCCAGAAGTGAGAGTTATTTTGTTTCAGCTTGTAGAGGTTGAAGCCACAGCAGGCTGACTCCAGAGCTGTCTGGCTCCACAGCTAGCTGGCTCCACAGCCGTTCCCAGCATGGTGCACACAAAGCAGCAAGAGAAAGGAGGGGCTGGAGAGGGAGCCACACCTTCCAGGCTACGCCCCCTATGTCCCACCTCTTATGGCCAGGCCCCACTTCCTCACTGCAAGTCAGCTATCTGCCCCATAACCCAGTCATCTTCTAAAAACCTCCCTTAGGAACCAGAGAGGATCTTGGGTGACACCTGGGTCCAAATCATAGCTATGATCTGAACCCTTCCCAAGTGCACAGGTCAGATTCTTCATAGAACCCTTTCCTGTGATTTGGGGGAGGCCAGGCATCCTTAAAAAGGAAGCCGCAGGGGCATGAGCTCTTCTCAGGGCCCGGTGTACACAAGGTGGGTACCTGTCCATGCAAAGTCCTACACATGGTCAGGCTGCTGCCTGCCACCCTGTCTGGAGGCTGGCTAACTATTTTTCTCTTTCCATTATTGACTACTTGGAAGAAACTACCTTGTGAATATACAAATATCCTGTTCCTGCTTAAATTTCAGTGAGCGTGGTACTTTGAACACAGCCCTGCAGCGGGCTTCAGATGTACGATTACTTCCGACGTCCTGCACTGCTTGGCTACTGCGCTGGGAGTCACTGCCTTGCTCTTTTCCTTGGGGAACAAGGAAGCCATACTGTTCCCACTTTGGGTGCCACGTAGGTGCCAAAAGATCTCAACAGGATGCCCCATTCTAAAGTGACCATGAGGCCTTTGCCAAGGCCTCATGCAAAGGCCTGGGAAGGCAATTCTCCCACAGTGCCTTTTAGGAGGTGACTGGAGGTGGCACAAGGTCACCACACAGGAGGCCACTTGAGACAAGTCTCCATCCTCACACTGCTCTGCCCCTCTCTGCAGGCTTCCCCTCAACCAGACCCAAAGATGTGATACAAGTGTTAGGAGCCGCAGGAAGCCAGGGAATTGATCAAGTATGCGCAGGTGGGACTGGGCTTCTCTGCCTGGTGCAGAAAGCTTACCCCAGTGTGAGAAAAACATCATGTGAGAAAAACATCCTGTTGGGTTCAGGTCAGCTGATTGGTTGCTGGGTAACTTTGTATTATGGGATGCAAACCTTGCACAGGTATAAATAAAGGATACTTCGTGTGTGAGTGAGTTGGTCTCGCCCATCAGGCAGACTGGCAACCACCTAGCCCAACTGTCTTTCTTGTCCTTCTTTCAGATTCCTACCGCCGTGCCTTCCCGAGGTTGAACCAGTTCGCAGTAAAGATCGACGGATCCCTACATAGTGTGCCCCTGGGCTGGTCTCCAGGGAAAGTGGCAGGTGGACAAGGGAGAGCAGACCCAGAGAACAAAGGTGACGCAGTGTAGGGCAATATGCAGTTAGCAAAACGAGTTGTGAGAAAGATCTCAACATGACGCCCCTTTCTAAAATGACCATCAGGCAGTGTTGTACTTTGTGCATTTGTTAAGTTAAATAGAATGAATGCTACAAAACTAAAATGAGCATTCCCACAAGGAGGACACGAGGGACATATGCATGGCGGACTGGCCACCTGACTGCAGCAGAGAGAACGTGCCCATGTGCAGGCCAGTGAGAAACGGACCTGTCAGCAACTTGACTTTGGAATTTTAGTTCAGAATAACAGGATAATGAGTTTCGGCTCAACAAACCTCTATCCATCAAAATTTTAAAATTTGTGTTTGACCTTGACCATGAAAGGAAGAAATAGACAGGTGTGATGGCACTTGACTATAACCCCAGCACTCAGGAGACTGAGGCAGGGGGGTTACTGAGAGTTTGAGGCCAGCCTAGGCTGTGCAGTGAGCCCGAGGCCAGCCTGGGCTGCATAATGAGACTCTGTCTCAAAAAACAAGACAAGTGCAGCGCAGCTAGAGCAGGGGCGTTGGTGAGGCCCCTCTGCAGGCATCCGCACTGTAAGTGACTTCTGAGGTCCCTCTCCCACTGCCTTCTGTGCCCATCTGCCTACCTCCTCATCCCTCTCTCATTCCCTGAGGACCTTCCAGCCCCTCCTCCCACCCCTTCCATTCGTGCACTCCTTCCCCGTGTCTGGTTCTCTGCCTCATCCCAGCCCCAGTCCTGGATCCTGGACCCTGGACCTCCTCGCATCATTACCTTTCGTCTAGCATATCTCAGCCACCAACTCGCACCATCTTTACCTTTGCCCACAGGCCTGACAGACCTCTAGCTGCCAAGGAAGCCACTGTCTGTCTCTGGGCTGCCAAGGAAGCGCAACTCTGCAGCTGATGGCCTCTAACCTATAACAGCCTTTCATTTACATTGGGTCTATTACATCAATAAAGTGCAGTTTGGGGCCAGAAGGATGGCTCAGCAGTCTAAGGTGCCTGCTTAGGAAAGGCAACCACAGGGACCATGGTTTGATCCCCAGCACCACATGCTGTGCCAGCCCCACCCCCAGGGCAGGCCGAGCCATAAATACATACATACATACATACATACATACATACATAAATACATAAATATGAATTAACCTACTTGCTCTTAAAAAACGTGCAGCTTGATTTATAATTTTCTAGTGCCTTCTCATCTTCTTTTTCTGATATTTGCAAACATTCTCCACCTTTGATTAATCTGTTTTCTAAGATAGGTGTTCACTACGTATTCCAAGCTGGTCTGGAATTCATTATGTAGCCCATGCTGGCCTTGAATTCATGGAAATCCTCCTGCCACAGCCTCCCAGGCGTTGGGATGACACGGGTGCACTGCCACGCCCAGATATCCATCTCTCTTTTATCTTCTGGGTCTTATGGAAAACACAGAAGCTATGAATAAGAACTTCCTGAGTTCCTCCACCTTCCTTTCAATATCATGGAGAACCTGCTCTTCCCAAGTCCAAGCTCTTTCCCTCTTCCTTTGCTTCTGGTCTCTCTCTCATCCTCACTAGCCCATCAGTTCTTTCCTTCCCTTCCCTGTATCTTTAATCCCTCCCTTTCACCTTGCTTCTTCCTGCCAGCACTTAGCAAGGCCCTGCCATCCTGAACCTGAGTTTTACAGTGGGTGCTAAGATGCTCCACTCTTGCGCCCCCTTCTGGACAGGAGATTCGGCTTCCAGAGTCAGGCAGGAAGGTTGCTGACTGCTCATAGTGCAGCCCCTTGTGGAAGTGGCCAGGCCAGCCAATGAGTGACATGTGATGGGATGCTCTAAGGGTGCCTGGGATTTCTCTTAATTGGGGATGCCATGACACACATATAGAGAGTGCCAGTCATCAAAGGAGGCTTCTCCCCTCCCAGAGCCCAAGAAAGAGGACGCTTTGGTTGGGAGTGTTGCTCAGTGGGGCCATGAGGCTCAGTCTCTAGAAAACAAAAACAAACAAACAAAAAACAGAAGAAGAAAGGAGACAAAGGGTAAGGGATGTGTCATTTGAGGCCACAGGGGAGGATGGGGCCCAAGCCCCTTAGCATGGTTTCCACTGGAAATGCATCAGGCTTTGGGTGTGGGGCCCATTCTGAGCTTGGTGACTGTCCTTACGATGATTAGAGCAGGTGAATCCAGGACGATGCCTAATAAAGAAGGTGAGTGGGAGGTATAGGCTTTGAATTAGTGGCCTTACATGTGACAGCTGTGCTTACTGAAGAGTCATTTGCCTTCTCTGAGGATTAGCCAATCTGGGCAGGGCAGTCACCCCCAGGATCACTAAGGCCTCCATGTCAAAGTATAAAGAAAATACAGAAAATAGAAGACATGATCCAACATGGGCAAAGGGCCAGCACCATGTGCCCTGATCAGGGGACAGCTCTGAAGGGCTGTCCAAGCACCAAAGAGCTTTGCAGAGGCCTCGTTATCCCTGTAACCCAGGTCAACTCCTCCGCTGGCTCCTCCTTTTCCTTCCCCAGGACTTCCTCCCTCAGCCTTTGTTTCTCAGGGGACCTGCCTAGGAAGTTCTCTTGCACTTTCGCACTCCCAATAACCACTACTCCGTCTCTCTCCTCACAACCAAGACTGGGGAACAGGGTGAGCAATGCTTCCAGGAGTCACTCCTAATAGGGTGGCCTGATCACAGTCCACAGTGCTGCCTACCCAAGTGCAACTTTCAATCCCTCATTTGAATCTGGTGTTCTGCACCAAACCAATCAGAAGATGCCTTTGTCCATGCTTCATTTGCATGTGGGTTCAACCAATTGAAAGACAGTGTTCCAGATCCCTCATTTACATATGGAAGAAAGCCAAGGTAGCTTTTTTTTTTTTTTTTTTTTTTTTTTTGGTGGGACCAGGGTTTGAACTCACAACCTTGCACTTGCCAGGCAGGCACTGGTGCCACAGAGCTATCTTCCCAGCCCTTTAACTGGCTTCTCATTAGCACAGTATCCAACATGACTAATACCAAGTGCAAATTTGGTAAGATGAGTATCCTAGTGCTGCCTTATTTGTGCAAAAAGAAGATATTCTGGGAATTCTGGACACAAAGGGCCCCTTTCCTTTATCTTCAGGGCCACCGTGATCTTTTTCATGAGCCTTCACTCGCTCTGAGGAGTGTGTTTCTTTCCTGTTGCCTTTTCTGTGTTTTGTCCAGTTCTCTGTTCAAGACACCAAGAACCTATGAAAGAGCCCCACTGGATCCTTCACCTCTGGGAAAAGGAACCCTTCCTCCCATCTTCTCATCCCCAAGTTGGCTCTGCACCGCATGGTCAAGGACATACACCACCGCTCAGCTGGCTCCTCAGAGAGGAGCCTCATCGGCTGCCGCATCCTGGTCTTCCTGCAGCTGACGTGGTGGCCCCCCCACCTGGCATGCTCAACCCCTTTGGTTGATCAAACGCTTTTCCAGTTTCCTCCACCTCCTGGCTAAGTAATCTTCTGTCTTCAGTTGGGTTTCCTTCCTCTGCCTAACTTGAAATATCATGGTCTCCCAGGGCTCTCTCATTGAACTCTCACCTTCCCACTCCACCAGGAGGGCTCCAGCCACCCCCGTCATGGTGGTGACCTGAAGGTCTGTGTCTAAACTCCTGTCAGCTTATCCAGATGTTGCCTAGACTTTCCCACTCGGGTGGTCCTCAGGTCCTTCCCATTCAAACTTGTGGTGTGAAACAAGTGGTCTCATCTCCTGTGAGTCTGTTCCTCCTGCTGTGACCTTAGGGGCCATCACTGACCCAAACCCCGAGGCTAGGTTACCCATAATGTCCCTTCTCAGTCCTTCGCATTCAATCAAAGACCAAAACCTGTTGAAAAGTAAAAGTGAAGGGTGAAGGAGAAACTGGCTTTTCAGGGCAAACCTGGGCAGAGTGAAAGAGGAAAAAAGTCTACCCTATGGAGCATGGGGAGGAGGGCTGTGAGGAAAGCTGCAGTCGGGAGCTTTTCATGGCATTGTGTCCTTTTATGCCACCCACACGTTGAAGGAGCCCACGGGAATGACTACGTATGGGGTCCTGAGAAGCCATGCTGTGTAGACCCTCCCTGGGATCCTGTCACAGCTCTCTTCTCAGCCAGTGTAAGCCATACCCTATCTACCTTGCCTCCTACCTCAGTGCTGGGCATTGTGCAGGCAGCTCACCTACTTATAGGGGGTCACAACAATATTTCTATTTCTTTTTAAATTATAATAAAAATATAATGCAAATAGGCCTATGCTCATCTTTATCCTAAAAGCAGTCATCAAATCAATTTTTAGTATACTTCAAAGAAAAAAAAAAAAGCCAGACATGGTGGCACATGCCTGTAATGCCAGCACTGGGGAGGCTGAGGCAGGAGGATTGGTGTGAGTTCAAGACCAGCCTGGGCTACAAAAGTGAGCTCAAGGCCAGCCTGAACTGCATAGCATGATCCTGTGTCAAAAAGACAAAATCCAAAAACAAACAAACAAAAAAACAAAAAGAAAAGTAGAACCATACTCATTCTGCAGAGAAATTTCCATTGTTTAATCTTGAATAAATGTATTCAGGTGTGATGGCATATACCTCTAAACCCA
Source organism: Myocastor coypus (assembly GCA_004027025.1). Lineage (NCBI taxonomy): Eukaryota > Metazoa > Chordata > Mammalia > Rodentia > Myocastoridae > Myocastor > Myocastor coypus. The sequence goes on along the minus strand of PVJA010000538.1, from coordinate 13,983 downwards.
GTACTCAGGAGGCTGAGGCAGGAGAAAAGACAAGCGTCCAAGGCCAGCTCTGGCTCCATAGTGAGTTCAAGGCCAGCCTGAACTACATGGCAAGACCCTGTCTCAAAAAAAAAAAAAAAAGCCTGCTATCTTCTGCATTTGTTTTGTATAATTCATTGCTCAGGACAAGATGAGCCTAGAAAGAATCTCTAGAAAGAGTTCTCAGCAGCCCTGAACGTGGTAATTAGAGCATCTAACAGCCCCCACCCCAGGGCTTGGCCTCCCACCCAGCCTTCCAGATGAACTAGACCTACAGGATCTCACCCCGCTGCTCTCCTAGCTGATCCACCCTATGCAGACTGAAGTGTTCTCTTCCCAAAGCCCTTCTCCGTGTAGCATTAGTTAAGCTCTACCAGTCTCCTTCCTGCCCTTTCAGTTTCTTTTTTGTTCCTTCTTTCTTTTCTCTTTTTTTGGAGGGTAGGCGTTGAGACAGAGTCTTGCTTTGTAGCTCAGGCTGGCCTGGGACTCCTGTCAATCTTCCTCCTGGGTGCTGGGATCGCAGGCATGTGCCACGAGCCCCAGCTTCCTGCCCTGCCCTTGGTTTGTGTCCGCCAACTGTCCCTCAACAGTTGCAGCTTTTCTTCCGGGCAGGCTCCCCATCCTGCCCTAGGTCTTTGCATAGGTGACTTGTCTTCTGGCTGAGCTGTCTGTAGCCTGCAGCCCCTTCCCTGACCGGCCTGCGCCCTTCTCCTCCCTCCGGTCTGCTCTCCCAAGTCACTTCTCCAGCAAGCTCATCTCAACTTATCAAGATCAGGATAAAGCCTGCCTGGCAAGCACACAGTCCTAAGTTCAATCCCTAGTCCCAGTATGGGGGGGCGGGGGGCACACAAGATCAATAGTTGGGTGAGGGGTGTGGTAATGCGCATCCAGAACCCCAGCACTTGCAATCACCTTAAGCCTGGGGCTATACAGTGAGACTGTGTCTCAGGAAGGAAATCAGTGGGCTGGAGATATAGTTCAGTGGTTAAAGCACCTGCCTAACAAGCACAAGGTCTTGAGTTTGATCCCCAGTGTGGGGGCAGGGGGAATCAAGATAGTGCCCGCAGTCCCCTAGGGGCCTCCGCCTGCCCTGATTTATGGGTTCTGAGACTCGGAGGCTGAGAAGAGGTCTTCACCACTGCACCTGCAGCAACCATTAGGACCTGGCCCAGGGCAGCCTGGTGAAGTGGAGAAATGAGTGGTGGACACAGAAAGACCCCCCACCCCAGGCAGAGAGGTGGGGAAGCAGCCACAGCCCCCTCCAGCTGTGGCCCTGCCTCTGTCCCTACAGACAAGCACCTCAGCCCCTCCCCAGATCTCTGAACCCACTCCAGCACCGGCCCTTCAGGGAAGTCACCTGACCTCTTCCCAGGCTCCCAGCTGGCTGTGGGGGGTGGAGTCATGTGACTGCTTAGGTATGCATGACAAGCTCCCTGGAGTGTCGCTTTGGGGTGACCTTGCATCTAGCAGGGACCTGCTCTGTCCTTACAAGTGAGGGGAAGCTGACCCCAGCCCTGGGAGGGGTGAGAGGGAAAGCCAGAGTAGAGGCGGGGCTGGGGGGGGGGATGGAGTGACTTGGCCCGGATTCCAGAGCCTGGGTTATGTAACACCTGAGGAGAACTAGGCTCCCTTGTCACCCACACCTTTTCCCTTTCTGTGGAGTGTTTCACAACTGCAGCTGCCTCTCAGAGCAGGGCTATTTTGGGAGCTGTTTTCATTTGACCTATATTAAGCGCAGTCACAAGGCAGAGGCGAAGTGCGGGTGCAGGGTGGCCTGCTGGCTCCTGGAGCCTTTTTTTAGATATTTGGGTGAGCCAGAGGTGAGAGCTCTGGAGCCGAGACTGAGTGGCCCAGGACTCTCTCACAGGGGCATCTAGTGACCCCAGAAAACCCCACACTCATGGCCTCTCTTTTAGGAGGGAAGACCGACACCTCCAACCCATTAACAAGTCTGATTCTCCTGCCCCACTGAAAGACAGTAGCAGAGTAACCACCGCACAGGACAGGGAAGGACATCCTTCCCTCAAGGCCTGGAAGCTAGTGTCCTGGCCAGGTTGAGGCCCGAGCTTATGAAAGGAAATCAGCAGAGTTTCATTGGCTGTGGCTTCTGGCCTCACCCTTTCCTAGCTCATCATTAAACTCTGTGACCAGCAGAGGGAGAGAAAGGGCTGCTGGGAGCACACTTGCTGGGCCATAGCTTTGAGGGCCTGGACATACAATGACGAGGTACAGAAGCGGTTGTCTGGCTCAGTAGCCCTTTTCTGCTTCTGCTGTGACAGATCCTGGCTTCTGTCCCTTGAGTCTCTTTCTGTTGTCTCCCTGAGGTAACCAGATCGTGGCCCAGGGTCCTAAGATCTTTTCCCAAGCTACTGACCCCAAAACCCCCACCTCCAGCACCTCCTCTCTCCTGAGAGTCAAGCCCGTGTGTCCAGCTGTCCCACAGATACCACCTTCAGAACTCCCAGTGTCGCCTTAGCTGCTGTCTCCACACCCACATGGGCCACCACTCAGGACACTGCTGTGAGCCAGCACCTTCTGCAGGTCTATTTTCAGGACCTTCACACCTGCCAGGCAAGACTGCAGGTCCTGGGGCCAGGCTTTGCTTAGCTAGAGGGAGAGGCCCAGACTGGCCTGTGGCCAAATGGACCACGGGACAGCCTTTGCCTGGTGGAGGAGCCAGGAGGTGACTGGTTCCTAGTGCAGGGGGCAGATTGCCTATGGCGCAGTGCAGGCTGAAGTAGCCAGGGCCAGGGTACAGCGGGGCTTGAGCTGAGTGCAGAGGTGGGCGGAGAAAGCACCAGACTTGCTTCCTGGACGGAAGCAGACTTTGTCTGGAGGAGGATGGGAAGGGCCTTGCAGGACACAGCTGGAGGCGGGGGAGGGCATGCCACAGTTGGCCCCTGGCCTGCAGAGTTAGTTGCTCTTTGAGGTCTTCATTACGTGGCTTGACTGTGGTCCAAAAATATTAACAAAAAATCCCCAAAATAAACAACTCATAAATTTTAAGTTTTTTCCTGTTGTAAGATTGAAATCCTGCACCACTCTGCCCAGGTGGGGCTCTCTCTTTCTCTGTCTCTCTCTGTCCAGCATGGCCCTGACACCTAGGTTATCCCCCAGACAATCTCACCCTGAAGTGCGTGTGCTCAAGATATCCCCGGTCACTTGGTTACTACCCCGAAGTAGCTCTGAGGAGCTGGTATATGGATGCTTACCTCTCGTCGGCCATCTGTAGCCCTCCGCTTCTCCCCTTCCTTGGATCTCCTTCTTAGCCTCACACGGTCTACCTCCATCTTCCTGCCACCCCTCTTTTATTTTGCCCTTTAAGTTACTTTCATTGTGGATCTCTCACATTAGAGAAACCACAGCATACCGATGCTTCTGTGTCTGATTTAGCTCATCCAGCATTAGTCTTGTGGTCCATCTATTTGCCTAAGAATCATGTGCACTTGTCCTTCTCTATAGCTGAGTAGTACTCCACTGTGTGTAAATACCGTATGTTCTTTATCCATTCAACCCACCTGTTGATGGGTCTGTAAGCAGAAGATAATTTAGATATTATACATTGTGCCGTTGTAAGCACGAGTGTGCACGTATTGCTGTAATATGATGTCCAGCTCTTCATGGAAGATACCCAACATCTACTGTTCTTCTTGTGTCTGAATTTTTCTTTAACAGTTCAGGGGATAGTGATAAGTAACCAGGTGGCCTGTGTGCACGCACACACTCATGCCTGCATACATGTGTACGCTGCCCATCTTTTGGATATCATCATATACGACACAAAGTTTGGCCTGTCCCGGGGCATTGCGCCTCATTGCCCTCCCCCAGGGCCACCAGTGTTGTGAGTTTCCTGTGCCTGAATCTCTTCCTGAGCTCCAGATTCTTTCCTAAAGTCATTATTAGAATTCTCTTGGATCAAAGCGTATGAATATTTTAGAGCCTCTTAATGTAATACATGGAGGGAAAGAGGAAAAGCTCCTTGATGCTGTTAGGTGCAGTGTCTGAGGCCTGTGAATTAAACTGACAAAAGCAAATGGATAGGAAGAAAAAAGATTTTTTCTTGTGTGGACATAGCTGGATTGGCTGGGGAGCTAGCTCAGCGGTCTAAGTGCCTGCCTGGTAAGCACAAGGACCCACGTTCCATCCCTAGTACTGCATGCCATGCCAGCCCTGCACCAGGCCCATGGAGCCAACCACTGACACTGGGCATGGTGGCACGTACCAGTAATCCCAGCACTGGGGAGGCTGAAACAGGAGGATCCCAATGAGTCTGAGCTACATAGCGAGACCCTATACCAAATACATAAAATTAAAAAAAAAAAAAAAAAAGGTAACTGGTTCATGGATGGCTAAAGGCTTAAATAATCTTTATACCAACTCTGAGATTCTGAGTAGGTTCTATGCAGCATTTATTATATTTTATTTATTTATTTATTTATTTTATTATTATTATTATTTTTTTTTTTTTTTTTTTGTGGGACCAAGGATTGAACTCAGGCCCTTGGGCTTGCCAGGCAAGCACTTATTCTATTGAGCTATTTTCCTGGCCCCCAGCATCATATTATTTTACAGATAAAAAGGCATACTTTCCTCAACAAAAGGGAGTTGAGTATTGTCGTTTTAAAAATTCTTAGCAGGTGTGTGAGTCCTTAATCCTGACATTCCAGGAGGCTAAGGTGGGAGGATCTCAAGTTCAAGCCAAGCCAGGACAATTTAATAACTTCACAAGATCCTCAAAATTAAAAAAAAAAATAATAAAGTAAAATAAAAAGGCCTGACCATGTAACTCAGTGTGAAGGCCCTGCACTCAATCCTCAGCACCAAAAAAATAGATAGGTTAAAATTCAATATAATTTTCATTTTTTATTCCTGAGGTAAAGTGATTTATTATTAGTATTAGTATTATTTTGGTACTGGGAATCAAATGCAGGACCTTGTGCCTGCCAGGCAGGGGCTGTGCCACTGAGCCCTCAAAGTGATTTTTAATATATTCATATTATTCCTTTTTAATGAACTATAATTGTATATTTTTGCCTATTTCATTTGCTGGAAATAACTTACTAATACATTCAACTCCTTCAGATTTGAAATGTTCAGTTGTTATATTAGAATATTTATGAGGACAAACAGCAAAAAAGTAATGTATTTATCTTACCAGTATGAGGAAAAAGAATTCATCTAACCACCAAATTCCTTTCTAATTTTGAAAAACAGAGAGGCCAGTTCACTTAATCAGGACAAGGTCTATTGTTATCTTAGCCATCTTCAAAGTGAAATTCTGAGCTAATGTCCAACACCAAGTTTTTCGACAAAACAAACTCTGTGGATATTTAAATCGGAGCTCTAAGTTCTATGGAACCTAATCTTCTAGCAGGTTCATGTGATGCCCCAAATATTTCAGAAGTACAGAATTGTAACTTGGCGCTTCAACTTGATTAGCGTGAAGTTTGCCCGATGCCATCGCTGTGACCCAAAAACAATATTTTTTAGTTTGCTTAAATCCTCTATATTTAACTTTCTTTGTTAGGCTCAGCCAATCAAAAGAAAGCACCACATTGCTTGGGGCTGCAATCCATTTCCAGAGTGATATATTATCCGTTTGTAGAGATTAAAGCAAAGGAATTTGTTCACAACTTTAACTTCCACAATTTTAAACCTCTTGCTGATTTTTCTGAGACTTAGAAATATATTTCCCTGGGCCAGAGAGATGGTTCAGCAGTCTAAAGCACCTGCATAGGAAAGCTTAGGCAACCACAGGGACTGTGGTTCAATCCCTGGCACCACATGCTGCACCAGCCCCACCCCCAGGGCAGGCTGAGCCGGCCATAAAAACAAAACAAAACATCAAAAAAAAAAAAAAAAAACTAGGAAGAAATGTATTTCTCAGAATGCTACTCCAGCGTACATAAGAGATCTGCTTGTCGGGTCAAATTTTCTTTGTTTGTGTGTTTGTTTTTCCTTGCAATCGTGGTCACTGTGACGAGAGGAATTGCCAGTACCTGGCTCTGTGCCTGGCAGGCCCGGCTCTCCCAGTACGTGCTGCTGCAGAGGACGCAACCTTCTGCAAGTGAAGTGGGCCCTGAACTGCGGTGACAAGTATTTTTAAACCTGGGCTGAATTGTGTCACCAGCTCAAAGAACACATGCTCAGGGGAACCTGGGGGACCTGTCCTCCCTTGTCCCCGTGGGGGACCCTCCTAAGCCTTAGTAAGCATCTCCTATTCTCTCTGCCCTGCTGGAGAGCCCTGGGACTCTCTCACTGGGGCAGGGCCCTGGAGACATCAGCTGGGTGGCATCGGAGAGCTGAGCATGCTGAGCAGTTCCTTGAACGAACCACCTGCTGCCTGCTGGGAATTCACAGGCAGCGCCAGTGCAGGCTCTGTGGGGTGGAGGCTGAAGGCGAGGGCAAACAAGCAGGTCCACCTGCCCTCCCTGCTCCTGCCTTCCCAGGGCTGCAGCTTGTGCCACAGAGCCGTCCTGCAGCCTGTGAGCTCTGATGGAGCACAGGCTCTGGGCACAGGGCCGCCGCTTGGCCCCCGGCCCAGTCAGCTGAGCCCCAGCTGCAGCAGCCTCAGGCGCACTCTCCGCCCCTGTGCCATTAGCCTCAACCTGCTCCTTCTCACCTCCAGACCCCAGCCTCCCACTGTGTGAAGCAGTGGTTGGTGGTGGCTGCCGCTGGGGAGGGCCAACATTGAGGTTGTCACAACTCCGCTGCACCACAGAAAGGCTCAGAGGCCACTGGCTGGGGCCCCGTCTCTGTCCTGTGCACGGGCTGAGGAAGGCTGTGGGCAGCATCGATGGCAGTACTGGCTGGGAATCTCCCTCCCTGTCACCCAGCCTTTCTGTCTGCTGGGGTGCTCAGCTCATCCACCTTTCTTGCCCACCCTCAAGTCTTCCTCATGCACTGATTGGCATTCTAGAGCCCACCTCCTTCTGGGACATTGACAGACACAAGAAACGGTCAGTGGCGTACAGCACTGTTGGCTGTGAAGTGCCAGATCCGGGCACCCGCTGGCAGCTTCTGGTGAGGGTCCATTTCTCATGATGGCACCTTGTTGTTGAGTCTTTACTTAGTGCTAGGGACAACTAGTTCCCATGAGTGCTTTTCGTAAGAGCTCTAGTCATTTGTTTATTTATTCATTCATCTATCTGTTTGAGACAGAGCTTCCCTATGTAGTTCAAGCTGGCCTTAAACTCACTATGTAGCCTCAGGTTGGCCTCAGACCCTCATTGCTTCTCCTGCTTCAGCCTCCCCAGTGCTGGAATTCTACACAGGTGCCGCCATAGCTGGCTATATATATATTTTCATCTTCTACATTCGAGGAGGAAAAAGATGTTGAGTGTGCAGAGGAAATACAGGCATGGGATGTTGTCAGCGAAAGAGCTGGTCTTGCATGCTTTGCATTGGTCCATGTAATATCCAACCCCGTAACTGTCCTCTGGAATGGGAGCAGGCCTCTATGGAGTTGTGTTGGGGTACAGAGGTCTCCCCACGATGCACTTACTGCCAGGGAGGCACAGGAGTTTCTTTGGGACCAAGGACAGGGCTAGGAAGTCTTGAGCCTGTGGCAGCAACAACCATGACCAGCAGCCTTTGTGTCAGTGGAGACTGCTACCCCTTGTGACCTGGAAGAATCAGGAAGAGAAGTGCAACTTTCATACCTGCAGGAAGCATGGATGCTTTTCTCTTCTGTTTAAACTTGTAGAATAAAGCTTATTCTATAAACTTGTAGAATCAGAAAAAAAAACAAAAAATGAATACAATGATATATATATATATATATATATATATATATATATACATATATATAAATTGTATGCTCTAGCACTTGGGAGGCTGAGGCAGGAGGATCGCTGTGAGTTCAAGAAGAGCCTGGGCTACAAAAGTGAGCTCAAGGCCAGCCTGAACTGCATAGCAAGACCCTGTCTCAAAAAAGCAAAAAAAAAAAAAAAAAAAAATTGTAAGCTCTATATTTAAACTAGTTATTAATTTTAATGTTTTTTTGAGACAGAGTTTCACTGCAATTTTCATGCTGCTCTTGAACGTGCTCTGGAGCCCAGGCTGTCTTCAAACTCATGGTAAAATATTCCTGCCTCAGCTTCCCAAGGTTGCAGGTGGCACATTTGTCATGCTAAGAGAAAGATTAGTTCCAGAATATTCTGGGATATACAAACAACTCGTACAAATTACTGATGATAGAGACCTCCCCTAAAATGAACAAAGAATATGATTGGGCACCAAGATGCAGGAATATAGCTGCTCAGCCTTCCAGGGAATGAGAGAAAACATTACAATTAATATTGAGATGCATGGAGGTACCCACAAAAGAGGCCAAGGTCCACACCTGAAATATGTGGGGACAAGAACGTGGAACAGGGGCCTGGCGGGATGGCTCAGTGGTCTAAGCACCTGCTTGGGAAAGCTTGGGTGGCTTCAGGGACCTCAGTTCGATCCCCAGCACCACATGCTGCGCCAGCCCTGCGCTTGGGGCAGGCTGAGGCAGCCAGCCATAAAAATGAGTGAATAAACAAACAGAGGTTCTGAAACAAGAAAAAAATAAAATAACATAACATAAAAAATTCTTAAAAAAAAAAAAAA